>JANAVB010044529.1:0-86444 GCA_029216955.1 Iris pallida | reverse complement strand
CATGTGATATCATTCTTTCTACTACTCCCACACCATTATCAGTAGGAGGACCACTCGCAACAATACGAAAAATTCTCTTGTTAAATATGGTTGGAACCGTACTCAGTTTGTTTTATATGATCATATCTCCTCTTCTCATGGAACAGTCATTGCGTCTTTGAATAGTATTACTGTACCTAACAATTGGCAGGTTGCCAAGAACGATCCAAAGTGGAAAGCGACGATGCACGAGGAGTTGGGGGCTCTTGAGAAGAACCACACTTGGGAGCTGGTAAAACTGCCAGAAGAAAAGAGAGCAGTCGGATGCAAGTGGATCTTTACTGTGAAACAGAACCCAGAAGGACAGGTTGAGCGCTACAAAGCTCGACTGGTGGCAAAAGGATACAGTCAGACGTACGGCATTGACTATGACGAGACCTTTGCACCAGCTACGAAGATGAGCACTGCCAGGACCATGATTTCTCTGACAGCAAATGGTGGATGGAAGCTACACCAACTGGATGTGAAAAATGTGTTTCTTCATGGAGATCTAGTGAACGAGGTGTACATAGAGATACCACCAAGATTCGGTACCAATCAGACAGTGGACAAGGTCTGCATGTTGAAAAGTCCTTCTATGGACTGGAGCAATCTCCTCGAACGTGGTTCGACAGATTCAGGAGGACGGTGATAGGAATGGGATATCGGAAGATCATGCTGATCATACTGTGTTCTTCCGTCAGAGTGGAGGCCATATCACCATGTTTGCGGCGTATGTGGATGATATGATTATCACGGAGATGAGAGAGTAGATCGCCCGACTCAAGGAAAAGCTTGACAAGGAATTCGAGCTGAAGGACCTTGGCCTTTTTCGGTACTTCCTTGAAATTGAGATTGCTCGAAAAGCAGAGGGGATTGTTCTTTCTCAGAGGAAATATGCAATGGACCTTCTTACAGAGACAAGGATGTTGGGATGCAAACCTGCAGCAACGTCGATAGATCAGAGGTTCAAGCTGGTTGCTGAGGCTGGAGAACCAGTTGACCGGGATAAATACCAGAGACTGGTGGACAAGTTGATCTATTTGAGCCACACTAGTCCTGATATCTGCTTTGTAGTAAGTATGGTAAGCCGCTATATGCATGACCCACGGAAGGGTCATATGGACGCAGTGTACCAGATTCTGGATACTTGAAGGATGCCCCCGGGAAGGGACTGATATTCAGGAAGAATAATCACGTGAGCATAGAGGACTACTGTGATTCTGACTGGGCTAGCTATGCTGATGACAGGAGATCTACCTCAAGATACTGCATATTTGTATGAGGCAACTTGGTCTCTTAGAGGAGTAAAAAGCAGTCAGTGGTGGCCAGATCGACAGCTGAAGCGGAGAGCTATGGCCTTGGGAGTTGCAGAGCTGCTATGGTTGAAGAATATGCTGGCGGAGCTGAAGCTGGATCAAGGAGCCAAGATAAAGCTGTGATGTGACAACCAGTCAGCTATTAGTATCGCCAACAATCCAGTATAGCATGATAGGACCAAACACATCGAGATCGATAGGTTCTTCGTCAAGGAGAAGTTGATAGTGGATGGATACTGAAGCTAGACCTCGTTCCAACCAAGGATCAGGTAGCAAACGGACTGACCAAGGGACATACCTCTGTGAACATGATTAGAGGATGTGACAAGATGGACTTAGTGAATATCTTTCATCCATCTTGAGAGGGAGTGTTGGTATATTAGAATAAGTATATTGGAATATCATGTTGGTATATTTGGTATGTCAGAATATGCCACAGGATATTCCACAGAGGTTTAATGTAATGAGGAGGATTGTAAGGCTATATATAGCCATGAGATTATCAATAAATCATCACAAATATTCAACAGCTACGAATGACAAGTAATCTGTAGATCATGTCTTTTCTCCAATGTCATAAAGGTGAAGTATAATTAAAAATAGTTGTACTGCCAAAACTCATGTACGTGGGTTTACTGTTTAGCATAGTCATCACATTTTGAATGTATATCCTGATATATGAACTAGAGATTAACTAAAGGTAGTGCACTTACAAAAGTATGACTTCTCCTCAGCACATTTTAAAACACAAGTTGTGCATCTTTAGATTAACTAAAGGTAATGATCTTACAAAAGCATGAGATCTCAGCACATTTCAAAATACAAGCTGTATATCTTTCGACCAGTTGATGCATTATTCTAATGTATAGTGCAC
Organism: Iris pallida; assembly: GCA_029216955.1. Taxonomy (NCBI): domain Eukaryota; kingdom Viridiplantae; phylum Streptophyta; class Magnoliopsida; order Asparagales; family Iridaceae; genus Iris; species Iris pallida. Next base: position 84,233 of record JANAVB010044529.1, on the reverse strand, counting down.
CTGTCTCTTACAGAACAGTTTACAATAATCATGTTGGATGTCGAAAGTCATACAAAGAACCAAGAGCCCAATATCTAAGAGATGAGCTAAAATAGGAATTAATTGTAGGACGAACAAATAAACTAAAAGTCAGAAAACCTACAATGATATCTAGGGGTAAGATCTCACCTAATAGTCCATATATGTAACAAAAGTTAAGTAGGTACAAATATAATAGACTATCCATAAAATACTTGCCTCCTTCCCGCTCAAGTGTGGAGCATTAGATAGCTGGGCGTTCGCATCACGGTTGTTAAGCAACATAGAATTTGAAAACTGCACATTTAATCTTTTTTTTAAAAAATCATATATTAGCATGATATGACAACAAAATGCAACATGTAAAATTATTGTAATCATTGTCTAACAGTAGAAAGACTTCTATCAATCTAGGACACTAATCGTGCCGTTTATTTTATGTAGGCGCTTACCAGACTTTCCAAGCTTGAAAATCTTTGTTGGCCAATTTCTTTCACGTACTTTTCTATATCTGAAGCTGATAAAGGAGATGAATGATGCTGCTTAATATAAACTTCATCCCTACCACCAATTGTCACAGACGTAATAATATGGGTGCCAAAATTCTCGATGAAGCTGAAAAAATGCATAAGTAACTATAATCAGGAGAAGCATATGCCAACCAAATTTCTTCATAGGATTCAGAAACTATGCTAAGATGCCCAGAATAGCATCTTAGCATTATCTACATGAGGGTATAGAAACAATACTGCAACAAAGACAATGTAACAGTATAACCTAGTCATAACACTAACCTAGCTAAGGATGATGGGTTCCAACTACGTACGGCACGCTTCACATCTTCTCTCAAAACTAATTCAATGTCCATCAGTGTAACTTTAAATAGTGGGATGAAATATCCATCCATCACTAGGGCTTTTGTTGCCGCCGCATCAATTTTCCAGGATCCAGTAAAACTGAACATGGAGTTAAAACTGCCGAGAGATACAGTTTCAAGTAGACCAAACCTCTTATTGAAATATGAAGCCATCTGGAGACGAACAGAAATTGTAAATTAAGTTTGACCACCCAAGACATGTGGCATATACGAAGAAACATAAAAAAAAAGTGATTAAAAAGATTATTCCAGATCACATGAAAGATGGTATTACATATTGCATTTATGGACATTGCAAAAGAATTTTAAAAACTATAATAGAGAAAGTATTAAAAGAGAGAAAGAAAAAGATGTATGTTTTTTATTGTATAATAAGCAACATATTAAAATAACGAATAGAGTTCAGTCATAGGAAAGAACATCTCAACTAGTCAAATGAAGGTGAAGCAAGTGTAAACAGAAAACAAAAACAGCAAAGATTTATCCCAACTTCTTAATGTCTTTACATGAACCTTTCTCTTTTCGTTCAGCTCCTTTGGTTTCCTTCGGCGTTAGCAAATGTCACATCCCTTTTATTGGCCTCATCCAAGTTCTTTCTAGCAGCTCCTTCACTGAAGTCCTATCACTCCAAACTGTTTCATTTATTGGTCCTCTTTGGACTTGACCGTAAGCTCACGGCATTTTATCTCATCTAATCCTCAATTGGCACGAGCTCCAACTTCTCGTGAATGCACTCGTTTCTTCTATTGTTACTCATCCATCTCAGCATACTCATTGCAGCTATGCTCATTTTGGGTACATTATTTCTTAATTTTCAACATTTCAACCAATAAAGCATAAGTAAGACAGATTTCTTATTAAACAACTTTGTATCCCATCCATTGTCACAAACACTCCATAAGCACTCCCCCACTTCAAGCATCCCTTTTAATTCTACAAACAATATCAAACTTCTTAACCTCTCCATCAAGATGACTCATTAATCCTGAACAGCAAAACCATCCCTATTCGCCACCAACATGCACTACATCCCCATTTCCTCTTTTCGTTGAATCTACATCTCATATACTCTAGCTCTGTCTTGATAATGTTATTATTACATTAAATCCCAAAAATCACATCACTACTAACACCTCATACTCAAAAGTACTATTTGTTATCAGAAATATTTCCAACTCTGTATTCAGACTCTGAAATCAAAATATAAATATAAATAAATAAATGATACCGAGGCTTGAACTTGGTTCAATGTCCTTAAGACAATATTCCCCGCACTGGTGCTTACGGTTTAATGGCGATTAGTCTCCCAGGATACAACGGTTGTTTCCTTCGGTAGCAGCACTTCACATCGTAGGAACTCGTCAAAGCAACGTTGGTTGTCTCTCTCTCTTAGACTAACTAATGCAATATAGATGAATTGAATATGAATTCTTAATGCTCCAAACATATTTGTATTTATAGAAATAAAGAGACACGATGGAAAGGGGACACCTTTCCAATAAATAGATTCGTACACATTTTCCAATGAAAAGATTCGTACACCTTTTCATAGATTCGTTGATAGAAAAAATAATATTATTATTATTATAACAAATATACATTCACATTTTCCAACAATCCCCACATGAATGAATATTTGACTGTGTACAATGCAGACACAATACAGACTCTTTACAGACAAGATGTAGACATAAGAGAGAGAGATCATTTAAAAAGTTATTGTACCAGGATAGGTAGCTTTTGGCCTTGAACCTTCCCTTGTAAATATTTATCGAGTTTACTAGCTATCCAGTGAACATGATGTCTTGAACTGTGCAGCTTTTTGTTGTAAACTTGAGTCAATAAATATCACACAACTTCTTTCCGACCAATATTGCTTCTATTGTTGTGTTCATTTTGGCCCTGAACATATGCCTGGTTTCATAAGTGTTCTGAGAGAATTCAGCCTTATAATTCTCATAGAAGTGGCCCCACTTCCACACTCATATAGGTGACTTCCTAATAAGAGTATCCTGCTATACTCCACTTGAATTTCAAGTCATAGGAATCATTAAAAGCAATGCTTACCCTAATTTTTCTTGCAAACGACACTACTATTTGTCATCCTAGAGAATGGGATAAGTATTTAAATACTCGTCAGTGTCATTTAAGAATTTCACATAATTAGGTTGTCCCTTTGAACCTAGATCTTGGGATCTCCAGTCAACTAGGTTGGGTTTTCCTTTATGGAACTTCTTTTATCATAGGCTTCAAGCCCATTCCCCTCGATGACTTATATACTTGCTCTCTTGTCAAACCTTTAGTTAGTGGATCCGCAAGGTTTTTTTTGATTTTACATAATCAATCGTGATTATGCCATTAGAGAGAAGTTGTCTAACGGTATTATGACGTCTTCGAATGTGTCTTGATTTACCGTTATAAATATGACTGTGTGCCCTACCGATAGCAGATTGACTATCACAATGTATACAGATTGCTGGTACGGGCTTTGGCCATATTGGAATGTCCTCCAAGAAATTTCGAAGCCACTCTGCTTCTTCACTTGCTTTATCCAAAGCTATGAATTCAGATTCCATAGTTGATCTGGCTATGCATGTTTGTTTTGAGGACTTCCACGATATTACTTCACCTCCAAGTGTAAAGACATCCACTTGTGGATTTCGAGTCTTTAGTATCAGATATCGAATTTGCATCATTGTATCCTTCGAGTACAGCTGGATATTTAGTATAGTGCAATCCATAGTCTTTAGTGTATCTTAAATATCTGAGTACTCTAATAATAGCCTTCCAGTGATCTTTTCCTGGATTACTCGTGTATCTGCTCAGTTTGTTAACTGATTGAGCTATGTCCGGTCGCGTACAGTTCGTGACATACATAAGGCTCCCAATTATACGGGAATATTCTACTTGTGAGATACTTTCTCCAGTATTCTTCTTTAAATGTAGATTTAAATCTACTGGAGTTTTTGCAATGTTATCATCATTTTGATTATGTTTTTCTATAATCTTCTCAATGTAATGAGATTGGGATAATACCAGCCATCTGGTGTTTTAGAAATCTTAATTCCCAACATAACATCTGCAATTCCCAGATCTTTCATGTCAAAGTTTTTTATTAAGATCTTCTTTGTGTCCTGGATTATGTTATTATTACTGCCTATTATTAGCATATCATCTACATATAGGCATATAATGACATATCCAGTTTGTGCATTTTTAGAATACACACATTTATCACACTCATTGATCTTGAATCCATTTGACATCATTACATTGTCAAACTTTTGGTGCCACTGTTTCGGTGCTTGTTTAAGTCCATATAGAGACTTAACTAGTTTGTACACCTTCCTTTCTTTACCTGCTACTATGAATCCTTCTGGTTGATTCATGTAGATTTCTTCTTTTAGATTACCATTTAGAAAGGCAGTCTTCACATCCATTTGATGTATTTCAAGATTGTGCAATGCTGCTATTGCAATTAACATCCGAATTGATGTTATCCTTGTTACTGGTGAATATGTATCAAAATAATCAATTCCTTGTTTTTGATTATATCCTTTGACAACCAGTCTTGCTTTATATTTATCAATAGTTCCATCAGCTTTCATCTTCCTCTTAAATATCCATTTACAGCCTAATGGCTTACATCCTGGAGGAAGATCAGCTAATTCCCATGTATGGTTTTGCATAATGGACTCTATTTCACTATTTATAGCTTCTTTCCAAAGTGGTGCCTCTGGTGTAGACATTGCTTCTTTGAAAGTTTGAGGCTCATTTCCTAACATGAATGTTAGAAATTCAGGTCCAAAGGTCTTTGATATTCTAGACCTCTTACTGCGTCTAGGCACATCTTCTTTATCGACAAATTCATTATCTGCATCACTTTGACCAGTATGTATAATGTCATCATATTTTCTTTTTAATGTTTCTCTTTCATGTATCTTCTTATATGGAAAGATATTCTCAAAGAAAGATGCATTCCTAGATTCAATAATTGTATTATTTTGTATCTCCGGAATGTCCGACTTATGTACGAGAAACCGATAAGCAGAACTGTTTTCAGCATATCCTATAAATATGCTGTCAAAGGTCTTGGGACCTATTTTAATCTTTTTAGGCAAAAGAATTGCCACTTTTGCAAGACATCCCCACACTTTGAGGTATTTATAGGAAGGTTTCTTTCCTTTCCATAATTCATATGGCGTCTTATCCTTTTTCTTGTGGGGCACCCTATTTAAAAGATAGTTGGCTGTAAGTACAGCTTCTCCCCACAAATTATCTGGTAGTCCTGAACTTAATAATAAAGAATTCATCATTTCTTTAATTGTTCGATTCTTTCGTTCAGCGATACCATTAGATTGTGGTGAATATGGTGCAGTAGTTTGGTGTATAATTCCATGTTCTGCACAGAATTCTGCAAAAGGTGCTTCATATTCAACACCTCTATCGCTTTAGATAACTTTAATCTTTCGATTAAGTTGATTTTCTACTTCAGTTTTATAGTGTTTGAACATATCTATTGCTTCATCTTTTGATTTCATAAGATAGACATAGCAATAACGAGTACTGTCATCGATGAATGTGATGAAGTACTTTTTCCCATTTCTCGTTTGTATGCCTTTTAGATCACATACATCTGTATGGATTAAATCCAACGTTCCGGTATCTCTTTCAACTGGATTTTGAAAGGATGTACGGGTTAATTTTGCTTCTGCACATATTTTACACTTATGATTTGAATCTATTGCAGATCTAGGAATTAAGTCTATGTTCATGAGTTTCCTGATTGAATCATAATTAACATGACCTAATCTTCCATGCCACATATGAGAGGACTCAACGATATAAGAAGAATTAATCATCTTATTAGGCATAAAAGTCATTACATTCATTTTGAAGAGGCCCTCCTTGAGGTAACCCCCCCACATAAACTCCACTCTTGGTGAGTACAAATTTGTCAGATTCAAATATTAATTTAAACCCATGCTTACTTAACATAGATCCAGAAATCAGATTCTTCCGAATATCAGGTACGTGCAGAACATTGTTAAGCTTCAGTTCCTTTCCCGACGTCATTTTCAGAATGATCGTCCCTTGTCCTTCAACCTTTGATGATGAAGAATTTCCATGAAGAGTTGCTCGCCTTGGTCGACGCTTTGGTAGGTATTGAACATAGCCTTTTCAGCACATATGTGGCGGGTAGCGCCAGTGTCGACCCACCACTCTCTTGGGTTGCTCCCTACCATGTTCACTTCAGAAACAACTGCCGTCAGAACCAGGTCGTCAACACCCTTAGCCAGACGCTCATCTTCAGTCATATGAGCCTGGTGAGGACGTCCCTTGTTCTTGTTCTTGTTGTAATTGTTGTAGTTGCGACTACGATAATCTGCAGCTTTATGTCCCATTTTATTGCATATGTGACATTTACCATTGAACTTTTTATAGTTCCCTTGACCGTAGTAGGTTCCTTGACCGGAGCCTCCAATGTATTTGCGCTTTTTCCCTTTTTGTCCTGTTTCCAAGACATTTGCCCTGGCTTCTATAGAAGAGATTTTTTCAGTGCCTGTTATTCTCTTCTATTTTAAGCCTGACAATTAGGTCTGCCAATGGCATGTCCTTACGTTTATGTTTCAGATAGTTCTTATAATCCTTCCAGAGAGGCGGAAGTTTTTCAATCACAGAAGCTACCTGAAACGGTTCACATAAGGCCATACCTTCGGCAACCAGTTCATGGAAAATACATTGCAAGTCTTCAACTTGACTTGCCACTGATCTGGAGTCAACCATGCGGTAGTCCAGAAATTTGCCTACTACAAATTTCTTCGATCCTGCATCTTCTGCTTTGTATTTCTTGTCCAGAGCATCCCAGACTTCTTTTGCGGTCTTCAGTGGACTGTAAACATTCCATAGATGGTTGTCCAGTCCACTTAAAATGTGGTTCCTGCATAAGAAGTCTGCATGTTTCCACTTTTCAACATTTGTAATAACAGTATTATCAGTTTCACCTTCTTGCAAAATAGGGACTGTTTCATTTAGAATCTTTGCCAGATTCAAAGTTGTAAGATAGAACAACATCTTTTGCTGCCAACGCTTGAAGTCAGTTCCATCGAACTTTTTCGGCTTTTCTCCTTGTCCAATATGAACAGGAGCAGAAGTGATCATGACAGTGTTCTCAACTGCTGCCATTTTTGTGTGTTACAATAGTAGTACAGACCAGTAAGTGAAAAGAAAAAAATAAAGTTCAAGAAGTGTTCTTTTGTGTTCTGGTTAAATAGAACAAGTCAGAACCAACTTTAAGAGTTTAAATAAAACAAAATCAAAACCAGAAGCCAAATATAATACTAAACTGTAATTAAATGGCTTTCATAACACAAATAGAATAATATGCATGCATGGCTAAAAATTCAACAGATGAATTTAGGATTTATTTCTATCAAAACACTGTTGTAGAATTGTCTTAAACTTGGTTACAGAACCCAACCAAATATTTAAATTAGTGTCGAATGTATATATATATATATATATATATATATATATATATTAAGAAATAACAGTAGCCAATATCAAATGCATCTCCCTTTCAAATATAATATGGTATAAAAAAATTGCCAAACTGACTCAACATTACCATGAGTACTACTTTAATGAGTATTATAATATGGTATGAAAAAAAAAATTCCAAACAGACACAACATTACCAAGAGTACTACCCGGACTGTCTCTGCAACAGTGAGAATATAAACCAAGCCAAAGGACTATGAACCAAGTACACTACGAATTAAATATCAAACCATAGGACAATTACAGTATAAAATTGTAGTGTAATCACAGACAGACAGACTGATGACAGTACTCGTTATTGTGCAGGAAGAAAAACTACTGCACCATATTCACAAAATTCAAAAAACTTTCTATTGTAATGTCTATACTCGAATGGTACAGAGTGTTCAAATTCTTAGTGTAATGTCTATACTACGGAACTGAAATGTAAATAGATAATGTACACTACAAAACATGAAGAACCAGAGGAATTGAAGAATCAATGAACCAATAACAGAGTTGAGAAAAAAAAAATTCAAAAAATATTGTCTTAAGATTGTTATCAGAAATAGTTCCAACTCTGTATTCAGACTCTGAAATCAAAATATAAATATAAATAAATAAATGATACCGAGGCTTGAACTTGGTTCAATGTCCTTAAGACAATATTCGCCCCGCACTGGTGCTTACGGTTTAATGGCGATTAGTCTCCCAGGATACAACGGTTGTTTCCTTCGGTAGCAGCACTTCACACCGTAGGAACTCGTCGAAGCAACGTTGGTTGTCTCTCTCTTAGACTAACTAATGCAATATGGATGAATTGAATATGAATTCTTAATGCTCCAAACATATTTGTATTTATAGAAATAAAGAGACACGATGGAAAGGGGACACATTTCCAATAAATAGATTCGTACACTTTTTCCAATGAAAAGATTCGTACACCTTTTCATAGATTCGTTGATAGAAAAAATAATATTATTATTATTATAACAAATATACATTCACATTTTCCAACACTATTCAACCCACATTTTGTTGTTAATTTGCTAATTGACTCGTAAGATAGTGGTAACCAACAACCCAGTAGCACTTGGAAGCTAAAACACTAGGGAGTAAAAATTTAGGTCATGCAAGTGATAAAAAAAAAGTGAACTTGGCCAAATTCATATATTCTTGAATTTTCTTCATTGACCTCCAAGTTCTTGGTATCAACACTGTCTCTTTCAAATTCAATCTCCAGTTCTGTAATCAAATTCACAAAAATTCCAATCTTTATAATCTAGATCATCATCCAAAGGGCTAAAAATTAGGTCAAAGCCAAATCAAGAAAAGATCGAACCTTTCGAACCAAAACTTCCAACCGACCTCGCGGAATCCGCACACCGGAGTGGTCTCCCTGCAGCTGCTCTCCTTCGAAACGTCGACGCCTATCGGAACGTCCTTGAGAAGGATCCCGCCGCCGCCGCCGCCGTTGTTTTCTGGCACGGCTAAATCCCTCTTCTGCCCCTCGTCGATCCCGACGACGAGCCTGGACCCAGTCGGCGGCCCTTGCAGTAGAGCAGGCGCGTGTCGGAGACGACGTCGAAGCCGCATCCGAGCGCCTGGACCGAGCTCGCGAGCGTCGACGCCAGAGCCCGGCTCCCCTCCTCCTCCATCGAAGCCATCAGCAGCGGGCCCCTCTCCTCCTTCTCATGTGGAGATCGACGAGAGGAGGACAATTTGGGGTTTGGCCGACCGAATTTTTTTTGTCATAAAGAAAGGTTTTTTCTACTGGAAATTGCTGAGAAACCCAATTTCGGGGTGGGCTTTTATGAAATGCCCACCCGCTGGATAAGTTTTATGAAATACCCAGAATTAAGTATTATCACGTTAAATATTCCAAGATTTCCTTTTAGATGCCACCCGCTAGAAACTGCTATTTTTATAATACCGAAACTACCCTTCCGCGCGAATTGGTCATCTATATGTATTTGAATTCAAAAAACTCAGATCTTGATTGCGATTTTCGTCTTCTTCTTCTTCACGAGAAATCTGAATTTCATTGCTCTCATATTCAGCAGAGATCGCAAAGATCGTTCGTAGTTCGGTGTATTTTTCTTCAGTCGAACTCAGATCATCGCTCGTCATCATCATCACCATCATCATCATCTTCATCGTGGAGACATTTGAACTCAGATCTTCAATTGTGGAGAGAAGATCTTTCTTCTTCTTTTCCATAAGAATTATCATCGCTTTGAAAGAAGAATGAAACTCTTTATTCCTGAAAAAACTAAATTACACGTTTTAACACTGTAAATGACCATTCTCCGTCTTAGTTAGGACGGAGAATGGCATTCTCCGTCCTAATTAGGACGGAGAATGCCATTCTCCGTTTTATTTAAGACGGAGAATGCATTCTCCGTCCTAATTAAGACGGAGAATGACATTCTCCGTTTCCGTGTTAATTAGGACGGAGAATGGCATTCTCCGTCCTAAAACACGGAGAATGGTCATTCTCCTGCGTTTTAACACTGGAATGACCATTCTCCGTGATAAATTACACGGAGAATGGCATTCTCCGTCCTAATTAGGACGGAGAATGACCATTCTCCGTCCTAATTAAGACGGAGAATGGCCATTCTCCGTCTTAATTAGGACGGAGAATGCCATTCTCCGTTTATTTAACACGGAGAATGACATTCTCCGTTTCATTTAACACGGAGAATAGCATTCTCCGTGTTTCTAACACGGAGAATGGTCATTCTCCTGCGTTTTAACACTGGAATGACCATTCTCCGTGTAAATTAAGACGGAGAATGTATTCTCCGTCCTAATTAAGACGGAGAATGGTCATTCTCCGTGTAAATTAAGACGGAGAATGTCATTCTCCTGTATTTTATGGTTAGCTGAAACTTTGGAGTGCCATAACTTTTGACTGGGAGGTCGAAACGAGGCCCCGTTTGTCGCAAAATGAGCGTATCGTCGAGGAGATCGAAAATAACCGCTTCACCGTTAGACGACCTTCCGAAATTTTAGATTCGCAAAAAAATGATGTTTGGACCTCCGTTTTAGCACTTTTGCCGTTCGTCCCGGTCTTTCCGAAATTTTTCGACGAGTTTTTGAAGATTTTGAGGAGAAAACCTAGATTCGAAAGTGAGCAGTGTATGGAAGAAGATTGAGTATTGAAACGTTTTTTTTAAGAGCAGTTTTGTGGGTGTTTCCAATAAATTAAAAGGAAGGGCAAAAGGGTCATTTGGAACCCGCTTTGGATAAGTTTCTATAATTCTGGGCACGCGATGAAAGTTTTTTAGCAGTGGATTTTACATAAAACTTTTTTAGTTTTTGGGCATTTCATAAATCTTCTCTTTTTTCTATGGGCACTACCAAAATTGCTAGGGGCTAGCCCAAAATTTTTCAAGTTTATTACAAGTTTGCCATCCAAAAATTTTGCTAGGGGCTAGCCCAAGCACAACTATAAATATCAATTTTCATTTTTCTCTCCTTCTTCTCTTTTCTTTTCTCCCTCAACTATTTTTCTCCCTCCTTCTCTTCTCTTAGGTCAAAGAATTAAAACCCTAAATTTTTTTTTTCCCTACATTTTTGGCAAATTGTCTCTCCCTCAACTCTAGGTCATTGACTTCTCTAAATTTTGGTAAGTCATCGAACTATACTATGTTTCATGTTTTCAACAAGAATTTCACATATTAAAGTTGAATTATGTGTTAAATATAGAAAAATATTGAACATGGATCAACCGGGATCATCAAACGTTCCCGCGACGTCCGAAGAACACGTTCCCGCCACGTCCGAAGACAACTTTGATGCATCGGAAGCTCTATTGGTAACTACATTTGAACTTGAGCTCGGACCTAAACTCGTGCTGTGACACAAAGGACTGCCAACACTCAGGCAGTCCCGATCATAGACTAGGACTGCCAGAGTGGTGGCAGTCCTTCACAGAAGAAGGACTGCAAGGACCCTGGCAGTCCTACAAATAGACAGGACTGTCAGGGTCCTGGCAGTCCTTCTTCTGTGAAGGACTGCCACAACTCTGGCAGTCCTAGTTTACAATACTAGAATGCAGAGTTTTATTGCAGTCCTTCACAGAAGACGGTCTTGCTATTAACACAATTTGCTATTTATGGACACCAATCTTATGCATGGGCCTAATCTATGAAACCTATTTACTTAATTAGAATTTTGTCTAATTGTACTAACCAAAGAACATTTATTGTAGGACTTGAGATCTTCCGATTTTGCGGTACCGGCTCCAATTGCAATCAATGTAGCCCATTTATTTTGGACCGATCTATGTTTTGAATCAAGCGAGGGTGCGGTACATTGGTGTCGAGAAGTCGGACGGAAAAACAACATTGTTCTACTGATATCCAGATCGGCCCGAAATCGACCGGGACGACAAACTGTGGTGGTGGGCTGTGAAAGAGGTGGTGTGTTCATGACGCACAAAAAAAACACAGTAGAAGTTATCCAAAGTACAGTTCCAAGAAGAAATGTTGGAACGAGGAAATGTGGTTGTCCATTCACGATACATATCAGAAACTCAGAAGAGGGGAAATGGACAGTAGAAGTGAAGAATGGAACCCACAACCATGAGTTTGCCGAGACACTATTGGGTCATCCGTATGTCAGACGGTTGAACAATACGGAGAAGAAGATAGTCGAAGACTTGACCACCTCCGGAGTTGCACCGAGACAAATATTTCCGTCATACGACATGAAGATGAGAAGAACATGTCTACAATGAAGACAATATACAACGCCCTAGCTTCCTCAAACGCTGTCCGGACGAAATCAAGAATGGCGATGCAAGAAGTGCTCAAGTTGCTTGCCGATAATCATTATGTTGAGTTCCATAGAAGACATCCCCAGAGTAATGGTCGCTCATTCTCCGATTCCTCCACCTTCAACAGTTTGGTACAAAAGAGCACCGGTCGAAGCCATCGCTTGGACCACACCTTTCGTTGAGCAGATCAACCATTGTAAGAAGTTGTTGAAGATTGAGGAGCCAAGAGACTTATCTGCTGACCACTACGACGTCAAAATCGTCTAAGTATAGATATATTTACAGTCTAACATTTTGTATATGGAGGACCACTTTTGTCTACAGTGAAATATGAAGTCCAGTAATATATATATAGAAAATTTGAGTTATATGTGTTGATTTTGCGTACCTGTGTTATATGTGCCTACATGTGTACTATATGTGACTGCCTGTGTTATATGTGTTTACTTGTGTCTACTTGTGTTTTATGTACCTACTTGTGTCTTATCTGTGTTATGTGAGTGTCCACTGTCACATTATTTCAGTTTGAGAAACTGTTACAGAGTATCAGCATCAGGACTGCCCAACCCATGGAAGTCCTACACTGAAGTAGGACTGCCAATACCCTGGCAGTCCTGTCTAAAACTTACTGTAACAGCAAGTTTTGGATAGGACTGCCAGGGTCCTGGCAGTCCTACTTCAGTGTAGGACTGCCATGGGTTGGGCAGTCCTAACTTTGAGTCTCTGTGATGAATTTATGTGTGAATGAAATTCACACAGAGACTCAAAGTAAGGACTGCCACAACCATGGAAGTCCTACAGCTGGCAGTCCTGTCCAAAACTTGCTGTTAACAGCAAGTTTTGGATAGGACTGCCAGGGTCCTGGCAGTCCTACTTCAGTGTAGGACTGCCAGGGGTTGGGCAGTCCTAACTTTGAGTCTCTGTGATAAATTTATGTGTGAATGAAATTCACACAGAGACTCAAAGTAAGGACTGCCACAACCATGGCAGTCCTACACTGATGTAAAACCACTAAAATTTTACTATATTTTTTTATTAAATTCGGTGATTTAAATTTTTTGTATTTTACGTCGTGTAGTGGCATTGTACGTCACGCACGAATTTACGTTTTCGTATTTTATCGTCGGGTGCAAACATGTGCAAGATACATATTTTAGAAAATATTATTTTTGATTTTATTATCAATGATGGTTTCAAAATAATATATATACTAATTATTTTTTAAAAGTAATTTGGCAAGAAGGTAATTTAAAGATTTAATTTTTATGTTTACTTTCGAAATTGTTTTATCCAAATTAGTAAAATGTAGTTTAAAATTATTTCTATTAATACTTAAATATATATTATAATTTTCAATTTTTTTAATATTAATATTTTATTATTCAAAAGTTATTTAAAAATATTTGTTATTTTCGAAATTATTATTATGGGTATTTGAAAAATATATTTGGAAGTTATTGTGCCATTTAAATTATGATTTAATTTTTAGATTTATTTAAATATATAAACTATATGGATATAATTTAATTAGATTTAAATGGGATTCAATTTGGATTTGGATTTGAATAAATTAGAGAATTATCTAATGGGGTTTTTTAAACTATTCCTAATCCTATCTAAACTGGGAATTCCCACATCTAAATAGGCAGGTACTCCTCCATATTCCACAAGCCAAATTTTTTTTCTCCACAAAATTCTTCTCCACCATAAGTGTCGTGCAACGTGTAGGTGTCCAAATTTCTTATTCCATATTTCTTTCATATCCAATTCCCAAACCACCTCGTGTCGGACACACCCCGACACAATCAAATTCCAAAATCTACCCAACCCATCCCTCGACAATACCAGATTACCACGACGTCTCCGACCCTTGTTCTTCGACCACCATCACCCCTCACCGTCATTATCTGCCACCCACGACCAACCCAACCTTAGCCAAATCTCGACACCGCCTCCACGTCCAGACCACGCCGCCCACCGTCTCCGTCTCACCAACACCAGCAAACCCCACATCCAACACTACCACTGCTGCCAACAGCAAAACCCGTCACGACCACCTACGCAGCCACACAGCCCTTCGTCTGGAGCCATCCTCTCCGTCCCGACCCAATAAACGGCCCTATGACCAAATCATCGCAAACAACCACCATCGCCATCTGGCGTTCCGGCCTGACCACTACCACGGCCCAATCCCGACATAATCCACGACACCACCACACAGGAACAAGAACTAGAAAACCTAAAAAGAAAAAGCAAAACAAATCCGACCACATTACTCCGCCGCGCCGGAGCAAATCGCCCTCCGCGCTTTGCCGCGCCACTCGCTCGACGCGAAAACCCGCCGACTTCTTTTCCTTCTCTGCGTCTAGCCTCCGGCGCCGTCCGAGCTGCTCACCCCCCAAGCTACCATCCCCCCTCTCAAACCCTTTCTCCGCCTCCGCGAACTCTGCCATCCGTCGCTGCCGGCGTAAGCCTCCCGCGCGCGCCAGCCCGTCGCCCCTTTTTTCCAGCATCTGCCGCGATGTCAGCCGAGCGACAGCTTGCGAGGCCACTGTCACCGGACCCAACCCTCTCCTCCAGCTCCGACCGATCCGTCCCCTTTCCTTTCTCTCCATCGCTCTCTCTTCCTCCCTCTTTCTCTCCGCTCTTTCTCAGCCTCTCCATCATCTCTCTCTTGACTCTCTTCAACTCTCTTCTTCCTTTCTTACTTTCATTCTTTGTTTTTATTGGAAGGGAGAGACAGCTATGTAGCTGTTTGATTTGTTTTATTTTTTGGTTTGGTTCTGCTTTTTTTTGTATATTTTTTCTTTTAGCATCTGTTACCCTCATATTATTATTATTATTATATATTATTATTAGTATTATAGATATTTTTATTAATATTATTCTATATTATTATTGTTGTTAAGATATTATTATTAATATTATCATTATTACTACTACTATTATTATTATTTTTGTTGAATTTACTAATTGCATTATTATTACAATTTAGAAAAAAAATTTACAAATATTTTCTAGCAAAAATTAAATATTTTTTCAAGTTATATGTACGTAACTATATTTGACAAGTTATCTCTAAAATATTTTTCGAATTTTATGTAAATAAATATATTTGACGAATTATAGTTTCGGCCTTGTGTTAGCCTAAAATCTATTATCTTTGGAATTTTAATATACAGCTTTTGCCTAGAAATTTAGTTTTAACCTTAAAAACACTTTTTAATTTCGTTATATTTTTCAAAAAAACTATTTATCTTTAATAATTTTTAGCCTTTTGGAAATATTTATTTTGACTAATAGAATATATTTTATAATATTTTCGTATCTATATATTATTTTTCCAACTTCCTTCGATTTTCCTCCAGCCCGTGACTAAGCCCATTATTCCAATTCCCTTTGCCAATTCCAAACTACCTTATATCCGCCCTAACCAAGTTGACCGTCCCGAACCTAATGGAACCGTCCGTGCCACCATCCGAGGTCACCTTGTACAGTTGTTGCACCAGAGTCACAGATCGTGCCACCTGGATCATTGCACACACCAGGCGTCTTACCAGGCAAGATACTTCGTATGAATACAGCTGGCATGTTACGTTCCTAATACTACGTATTTTGGGACTGGGGCTTACATGTGTTTTGTGGTGGCCCATGCAGGTTAAGATAAATTGTTTGGTTACTTTACCGTACCAAGCAAGGCTGCGGATAGGATTAGAGTTTAGGATCTCATCCACATACTGACCTCCTCGATTCTATTTTGAATCCCTCGATTTGCATCTTGCTTGATTCCCTCTACCGTGAATTCTTATCCTTCTTTCGTGCTTGATGACGGTTAGAAAGGTAATCCATACTAGGTAGACTTGTCCCATTGCCCCATCACCCTACTAGTTTAATTCTTGTAAGTTGGGTAGAATGCCTTATGACCTAGCAATTCCTTTTGACCTATATTAGCAAGTTCACTTAGGTTCTAGAATTTAGAGGACCCTAAACCATCTAGTCAACCAAAGACTTGGACAAAGAGACTATAGGACGACTGTATAGAGACCAACATAGGTTATAACTTAGAATTTAAGGAGTTTGAACTAATTCTACTCCCTTTCAATCTTATTCTCTCGTGCTTATGTTTTTTTTACCATCTTAATTAAATGTTGCTACTATATCCTAGTTTTGCAAGTTTAACCGTTATCAAACTTGTTCAAGACACATGCTATTGAGCGCGCGCTCACTAACATATTGTCTAGTCAGAACCGTGCATGATGGTCTGATCAACCGAGTGCACTTTGGTTCGCTTTTATTATCGTATACGTGGATGGAGATATAGTTAAGCTTGCTCTCTAGAATCTCATCCACGTCTGCCTTGGCAATTCTCTTTTGAAATTATTTAGTCGCCTTTGAACCACGTGTTTGTATTCAATAAATATCTCCTTCGAACTCTTATTCGTTTTTGTCTTTCACTTAATTTAGAAGGACAGAACACTCGTACTTGATAGATAGAACAAGTGTTCCCATATGACCATGGATAGTTATAGTTAGCCATCAACCAAGCCATGGTTTACCACTTCGTCTCGAGTTATTCGCCATATCCTTCGGCTCTTGATCATGATCTCTAATCATTTGATATTTGGGAATGACTAGAATTATTTCCTTAACCACCCCTAAACCTAGACCGTAACTTCACACTAAGGGACCATGTACCCTTACTCTCTAATTACTTTACCTTCATTACCTAACCCTTAAATCCTTCTCTATCTGCATTAGCTAGCGACCCTCATCCATTACCATATCCATGCATTATTTCGTATTATCTAAACCACGATTCCCTAATGCATGTTTGTGTTAAATGTTGTTTTTTGTCTCGTCCCACGATTTGATCGTACCCTTGTATCTTCTCACCTCCTACTCATTTTATTTCGAGGACAAAATTCTTGTAAGTTGGGTGGGATGTAAAACCCCTAAAATTTACTATATTTTTTTTATTAAATTCGGTACTGATTTAAATTTTTGGTATTTTACGTCGCATAGTGGCATTGTACGTCACGCGCGAATTTACGTTTTCGTATTTTATCGTTGGGTGCAAACATGTGCAAGATACATATTTTAGAAAATATTATTTTTGATTTTATTATCAATGATGGTTTCAAAATAATATATATATACTAATTATTTTTTAAAAGTAATTTGGCAAGAAGGTAATTTAAAGATTTAATTTTTATGTTTACTTTCGAAATTGTTTTATCCAAATTAGTAAAAATGTAGTTTGAAATTATTTCCTATTAATACTTAAATATATATTATAATTTTCAAATTTTTTTAATATTAATATTTTATTATTCAAAAAGTTATTTAAAAATATTTGTTATTTTCGAAATTATTATTATGGGTATTTTGAAAAATATATTTGGAAGTTATTATGGCCAGTTAAATTATGATCTAATCTTTAGATTTATTTAAATATATTAACTCAATACAAATAATTGAGAATTGATTATTTAAATTGATTTTAAACTATAGGGATATAATTTAATTAGATTTAAATGGGATTCATATTTGGATTTGGATTTGAATAAATTAGAGAATTATCTAATGGGGTTTTTTAAACTATTCCTAATCCTATCTAAACTGGGAATTCCCACATCCTATAAATAGGCAGGTACTCCTCCATATTCCACAAGCCAAATTTTTTTTTCTCCACAAAATTCTCCTCCACCCATAAGTGTCGTGCAACGTGTCGGTGTCCAAAATTTTTATTCCATATTTCTTTACATATACAATTCCAAACCACCTCGTGTCGGACACACCCCGACACAATCAAATTCCAAAAATCTAACCCAACCCATCCATCGACAACTACCAGAGTACCACGACGTCTCCGACCCCTTGTTCTTCGACCACCATCACCCCCCTCACCGTCATTATCTGCCACCCACGACCAACCCAACCTTAGCCAAATCCCGACACCGCCTCCACGTCCAGACCACGCCGCCCACCGTCACCGTCTCACCAACACCAACAAACCCCACATCCAACACCACCACTGCTGCCAACAGCCAAACCCCATCCACGACCACCTACGCAGCCACCACAGCCCCTTCGTCTGGAGACATCCTCTCCGTCCCGACCCAATAACCGGCCCTATGACCAAATCATCGCAAAACAACCACCATCGCCATCCTGGCGTTCCGGCCTGACCACCACCACGGGCCCGATCCCGACATAATCTGTTATTGCCGGGAACGCCGGGGCACGCTTTTCGATGGAAAATACAGAAACTGAAACAGTTGTAAAGATAACGTTTCAAATGCAATTCCTTAAAGAAGGTTTTGCAACATAGATCCAGAAGGATTCTGCAAATTAGGAGATCTAAAAAGATATTGTAATTCACGAATAATCTAAAGAGATTTTCGTGACCGTAGCAAACTGACAGTAGTGCCTTCTAAAAAAGAAGATACTGACAGAACTGCTAAAGGCAACAGAAGGGTGACAGGCGAGAGATGGAATTGCTGGGCTGAATTATCACCGTTGCTCAAAGCTTTATTCGCCCTCTGCGAACAGCTTCCAGGAACTAGCAAGGTTGACGGAAAACCTTGGAACACTCCTGCTCTTCTGACTCCTCGGAAGATGGCGAACTCCTCTGGCAATGGCTCTACTTTTCTCTCTCTGTTTCTGAAGTAACAGAACCCACGCATACTAAAAAGTACTAGTGTTTGTGTTAAAAAACACGCTCACTACTGTGTTGTGTTAAAGAATACTTAGAGTTTTCTCCCTGGAATTCTGATTTCTCCAACACTGAGAGAGAGGAGAGAACCTGCATATATAGCCCACGGGGCGGTTGCCAAGCAGTTGCCTGAACTTCAGGGTAGTGGCTGAACCACTCCTGAACGTGCAGCAACTGCTGCAACTGTTCCCGCTCTAATATGCAGCCAGCCATACACACATACGCACTCTACGCACACTGCGTACGCTGCGCACACTGCGCACTCTACGCATGCTGCGTACGCTGCGCACACTGCGCGTACTAGGCGTACTGGGCTACGTAACTGGGCCAGCGTAACAGGCTGCGCAACGTGGTCGCGCAAGTAGCTCGCGCAACGAGCGCAACTTAAGCGCATATGCGCCTAGCGACGATGCTGACGTGCTAAGTGCAAGTGCGCCAACAAAACGCCACATTACGCCTCATGAGCCCTTGAGCCCGAGTCCGAGCCCGAGCCCGAGCCCGAGCCCGAGTCCGAGTCCGAGTTCGAGTCCGAGTCCGAGTCGTTAAGCTCCTATGGAGCTTAGCTCCATGGAAATAAATTTCCAAGAGCAAAAAGCTTACAGCTTCTTAATTGTTGATTAAGCCTTTATACCATTAATAATTAATCCCACATGGCACACACCCATGTGCACTACATGTGCATCTCTATAAAGAGCAAAGACTCATATATATGGAGATACACATTCCTTTTTAGCCGATGTGGGACTAAAAACCAAAACTAAAGGCTAAAAACCCAACAATCCCTCACATATCTCTATATATATGAGTACGAGTGTTCCCCACAGTAACTGTCCATTATGCTTTTAGGATAGATGCCACTTAAGACTTAAATCTTCCCACATGAGTCAAAAATCAAACTATAATACAAGAATGGACTAAGCCTTGAATTCTGCATCATAGCTGAAATTCTTTCCACTCACATAATGTAGTTACATATGCTTCTGGCTGCACATTTAAGGCCGTGTGCCAGCCTGGTTTCAGTATATAATATTGGGCGTCTACAAGTTTACCCTCAAGAGACAGACTGATATCTCTTTGTCCATACACTATAGGTGAGTTCTTTATTAAAGAGACATGGCATGAAGCGTCCAACGCTTCCTTTGCGGTGCTACGCCGCTATGACATGGCCTTAAGCCGAGGACCTTACCCCGAATCACCGGGAACCTCATCGTAGTGTCATACTACCCGTAGCATGAGGTCTAGCCCCTTTGTAGTGCCAAACTACCCAGCATGAAGCCTTACGCTTTTGTGCGGTGTTACGCCGCTACGACGTGGCTTGTAAGGCCGAGGCTTTATCCCTAGCCGGGTTTACCTCATTGTGGTGTCGTGCCACCCGTAACATGAGGAACACCTCCTCTTTGTAGTGCTGACTACATCCCTCTTTAATTCAATATACAGCATTAGGCCAACTGCCTATTTGCGGTGCTATGCCGCTGTGACTTGGCTAACATAGCCGAGGCTTTACCTCCTTCGAGAACCTCATGGTGGAGTCACCGCCACACATAGCATGGAGTCACACTCCTTGTAGTGCTGTGCTACCATGCTTCCTGTAAAGCATACCAGACATTCCAAATGCCTGAGAACTCATTAAGGCATTTAAGCTAACCTCCCACAGGACCTGTTTTCCGCAGAAAACAACAGTAGACAACAGTGGTTATAGGTCCGTAACCTCTCCATGCCCAATAGAACATGTACCCACCGTTCCTGATATTCTTCCGATTAGTGGTCCTCCCTTGAGCCAAAAGCTAGATGCCTAGTAGATAATCTTTAAGCTAATAGCATAAAACTTTATGATAAGAATACAATAATACAATATCAGAATGCCTTCAAGCCCATTTTATAAGCTGTGTCATCGACCAGCTGGCGCTTGAGGCCCTTGGTGAACGGATCCGCCAGGTTCTCCTGACTCCGAACATCAATTACTGCAATAACACCTCTCTTGATAAGATCTGTACTGCTCTGTGCTTCAACCGCACAGTCCTCTTCTTCCCGTTGAAAAGGTCATTTGATGCCACCGCCGCAGTCGCCTGGTTGTCGCAGTATATCGGTATCGCCGCTATTTGCGCCCCAACCACTGGAAGATCATACATGAGCTCCCGAAGCCATTCTGCTTCCTCGGCTGCGGTATCAAGTGCAAAGAACTCAGATTTCATGGATGACCGCGAGAGCATAGTCTGCTTTTTCGACTTCCACGATATAGCAGCTCCACCCATTGTGAAAATGTATCCACCTGTGGACCTCTCGCTCTCCACCTCTGAGCACCAACTGGCATCACTGAAGCCTTCCACTACCGACGGATCTCCGCTGTAGGACAGTGCATATGTCTGAGTCTTCTTGAGATATCTCATAACCCGTTTCACAGCTTTCCAGTGTTCAACACCTGGATTGCTCGTAAAATGACTCAGCATTCCCACGGCAAAAGCTATGTCAGGCCTTGTGGCAGTAGTAGCATACATCAAACTTCCGATTACGCTTGCATACTCCAGTTTCCTGACGCTTTCCCCTGAATTAGGCTTCAGCTTCAGATCACACCTGTACGGCGTATCGATCCCTGGAAGATCCCGATACCCATAACGAGTGATCATTTTCTCAATATAATGAGACTGTGACAGCGCTAGTCCAGTGTCTGTCCGGATGATCTTGATCCCTAAGATCACATCAGCTTCCCCCAAGTCCTTCATACTGAACTTGCTTGAGATTAATTTCATTGTCTCCGTGACACATCTAATATCCGTACCTAGGATAAGCATGTCGTCCACGTACAGACAAACGATCACACCTATTCCATCAGCGAACTTCGTGTAAACACACTTGTCTGTATCGCTGACCATGTAGCCATTTGACCTTATAACTCTGTCAAATTTCTCATGCCACATCTTGGGAGCCTGTTTAAGACCGTACAAGGATTTCACCAACTTGCAGACTTTGTCTTCAAGACCTCTGATGACAATCCCTCTGGTTGTTGCATGTAAATATCTTCGGTCAGCTCGCCATTTAGGAAAGTCGTATTCACATCCATCTGATGTATCACCATCTTATTTATTGCTGCGAGAGCAATCAATATTCTGATGGTGGTCATCCGGGCTACTGGAGCATATGTGTCAAAGTAGTCAATCCCCTGCTTCTGAGAAAACCCCTTGGCTACCAACCTAGCCTTGAACTTGTCAATAGTTCCGTCTGCTTTCATCTTCTTCTTGAAGATCCATTTGCATCCGATGGGTTTCGCTCCTTCAGGAAGATCAACCAACACCCAAGTGTTATTTGAGGTGATGGAATCAATCTCATTATCAATCGCCTCCTTCCAGAAAACCGCGTCTCTGGTCTTCATCGCCTCATCATAGGTAAGCGGATCTGCTTCCACATGATAGGTGACAAAGTCACTTCCGAAGTCCTTCGGCCTCCTCACACGCTTAGCTGACGGCTCAGCTTGTTCTGGTTCAACCGTTGTTTCAACAACAACATCTTCTTGGACCACATCTTCATTGAAGACTTCAGTCTCTTGTGCACCCTCATTATTCTCCGGAACATCCAGAAGAACAATATTCTTGTGCCTTGCAAACTTGTCTTCAAAATATTCTACATCGCGAAATTCAATGATATGATTTGACTCAATATCAAGAAATCTTCGAGCATCACTCTTCTCGGCATACCCCAAGAAGATCGTCTTTGTAGTCCTTGTCCCAAGCTTCTGAATCTTTAGATCTGGAAGCTTGACATACGCCAGACACCCCCACACTCGAATGATATTCAAGTTAGGTCTGACCTTGAACCAGAGTTCATGAGGAGTAACATCTGAAGTTGCATGAGGCACTCTATTTAGAATAAAAGTGGCCGTCAATGCAGCTTCTCCCCAGTAGCACTTAGGAAGGCCAGCAGTCAACAACATTAAATTTATCATTTCTGTCAACGTCCTGTTCTTCCTCTCAGCTACTCCGTTTGATTGAGGAGAGTACGGAGCCGTAGTCTCATTGACAATTCCATGTTCCTTACAGAACGATGCGAATTTATGAGACCTGTACTCCCCATCTCGATCACTTCTTATCCTTTTGAGTTGTTGTCCAGTCTACCGCTCAGCTTCGGATCTGAACTCCTTGAACTTCTCGAATGCTTCGTCTTTAGCCTTCAACAAGTAGACGAACGCATACTTTGAGAAGTCGTCGATGAAGGTTATGAAATACTTCATCCCGGCCTTTGTAGAGAACTGTTTGAAGTCACAGATATCTGAGTGTACCAACTCCAGAAGATCTGTACTTCGATTAACCCGAGAAAAGGGTTTCCTTGTGATCTTCGTTTGAGCACAAACTTCACATTTCTCTACCTTACCCCCACACTTGGAGATAAGTCCTAGACTAGACATTCTGTTTATTCGTTTACAATGAACATGTCCTAGCCTATTATGCCACAACTCAAGAGTATAAGCAGAAGGAGTGATTTCATTAATTACATTGGACTGATTTACAAGCTGAATCTTGAACATTCCTTCGGTATAAAAAGCTTTTCCGAAATATGTTCCCTTGATAGACATCACCATCTGGCCAGCATTGATGTCCATTCTGAGGCCTGCATTGCAGAGTAAGCCTCCCGAGATCAGGTTCTTAGCGATAGCAGATACGTGCTTCACGCCTTGAAGCGTCAGAGACTTGCCAGAAGTCAGCTTCAGAATAACCGTCCCGATCCCTAGAACTTCAGCTTGTGCTTGGTTCGCCATCACAACCGCTTCAGAAGTGGGTGTGTAGGTGGTGAACCTCTCCTTACTGGAGCAGACATGGCAGGTGGCTCCAGTATCTACCCACCAGTCTGAATCAGATCCTACAGCATCAACCTGTCCAATCATAGCAATTACATCAGTAACCATTGAGACTTTGCTAGGCTCACCTTGCTCTAATTTCTTGGCCGGTGCTGTACATTCACTTTTGAAATGGCCCAACTGGCCACACTTGAAACAAGGCATCTTTGCCTTAGATTTCTTTGACTTGAAAGAAGTTCCCTTAACATTCAAGTTGTTAGGGTTCTTCTTCTTCTTCTGGAAATCAGCATGCTTTCCCTTTCCCTTTGGTTCCTTGGTCTGAACCAGATTGGCGTTAGCCAATTGCTTGGACAGTGTGTCCACCTTCAGTTGAGCCCACATCTGGTCCTCAACATAGATTTCCTGTAGGAGATCTTCAAGGGTGATCTCCAACTTCTTCCTATGCATGTTTGTATAGAACTTGCTCCACCCAGCGGGAAGCTTTGAGACAATCCCTCCAACAACAAACTTGTCGGGGAGGGGCATAGCCACGTCTTCCAATTTCTGTCGCAACTTCAGAAATTCTTTGACCTGCGGCAGCATGGACTTCTCGTCCTCAAAGAGCCATTTGTGATATTTTTCAACCACTAATATTTTGCTCCTGTTCTTGTCTTCTTCGTACAGTTTTTCCAGAGACTCCCATATGTCTCTGGCAATTGGTTTCTTACTGTAGGATTCTGCTAGAGAATCCTCCATAGCATTCAGGATAAGCAACCTGCAAATGCTATTTTTCCTTCTCCACTTGGCCTGAAGTTTAGTAGCCGCAGTGATTGCGGCAGCAGACCCAGTATCTGGAACAGTAGGTTCCTCTTCAAGCAATACGTGATCAATATCTCTAAGTTGAAGAGTGAGATAAACCTTCCTCTTCCAGACTTGATAATGCTCTCCATCAAACTTTTCTAATTTGCAAAAGTCAGTATTGAGGAGTGAAGCATTAATATTTTCCATCGTAGCAATAAAGCTTTGAGATTGTTATTGCCGGGAACGCCGGGGCACGCTTTTCGATGGAAAATACAAAAACTGAAACAGTTGTAAAGACAACGTTTCAAATGCAATTCCTTAAAGAAGGTTTTGCAACAGAGATCCAGAAGGATTCTGCAAATTACGAGATCTAAAAAGATATCGTAATTCACGAATAATCTAAAGAGATTTTCGTGATCGTAGCAAACTGAAAGTAGTGCCTTCTAAAAAGAAGATACTGACAGAACTGTTAAAGGCAACAGAAGGGTGACAGGCGAGAGATGGAATTGCTGGGGTAAATTATCACCGTTGCTCAAAGCTTTATTCGCCCTCTGCGAACAGCTTCCAGGAACCAGCAAGGTTGACGGAAAACCTTGGAACACTCCTGCTCTTCTGACTCCTCGGAAGACGGCGAACTCCTCTGGCAATGGCTCTACTCTTCTCTCTCTGTTTCTGAAGTAACAGAACCCACGCGTACTAAAAAGTACTAGTGTTTGTGTTAAAAAACACGCTCACTACTCTGTTGTGTAAAGAATACTTAGAGTTTTCTCCCTGGAATTCTGATTTCTCCAACGCTGAGAGAGAGGAGAGAACCTGCATATATAGCCCACGGGGCGGTTGCCAAGCAGTTTCCTGAACTTCAGGGTAGTGGCTGAACCACTCCTGAACGTGCAGCAACTGCTGCAACTGTTCCCGCTCTAATATATAGCCAGCCATACGCACATACGCACTCTACGCACACTGCGTACGCTGCGCACACTGCGCACGCTGCGTACGCTGCGCACACTGCGCGTACTAGGCGTACCGGGCTGCGTACCGGGCTGTGTAACTGGGCCAGCGTAACTGGGCCAGCGTAACTGGGCTCGCGTAACGGGCTGCGCAACGTGGTCGCACAAGTGGCTCGCGCAACGAGCGCAACTTAAGCGCACTATGCGACGATGCTGACGTGCTAAGTACAAAGTGCGCCAACAAAATGCCATATTACGCCTCATGAGCCCTTGAGTCCGAGCCCGAGTCCGATTCCGAGTCCGAGTCCGAGTCCGAGTCCGAGTCGCTAAGCTCCTACGGAGCTTAGCTCCATGGAAATAAATTTCCAAGAGCAAAAAGCTTGCAGCTTCTTAATTGTTGATTAAGCCTTTATACCATTAATAATTAATCTCACATGGCACACACCCATGTGCACTACATGTGCATCTCCATAAAGAGCAAAGACTTATATATATGGAGATACACATTCCTTTCTAGCCGATGTGGGACTAAAAACCAAAACTAAAGGCTAAAAACCCAACATAATCCACGACCACCACCACACAGGAACAAGAACTAGAAAACCCAAAAAGAAAAAGCAAAACCAAATCCGACCACCACTTACCTCCGCCGCGCCGCTCGCGCGCTCGAAAACCCCGCCGACCTCTCTTTTCCTCCTCTCCGCGTCCAGCCTCTGGCGCCGTCCGAGCTGGCTCGCCGCCCCAAGCTACCATCCCCCCTCTCAAACCCTTTCTCCGCCTCCGCGAACTCTGCCATCCGTCACTGCCGGCGTAAGCCTCGCCGCGCGCGCCAGCACCGTCGCCCCTTTTTTCCAGCATCCGCCGTCGGCGTCAGCCGAGCGACAGCTTCGGCGAGGCTACTGTCACCGGACCAAAACCCTCTCCCTCCAGCTCCGACCGATCCGCCCCCTTCCCTTTCTCTCCATCGCTCTCTCTTCCTCCCTCTTTCTCTCTGCTCTTTCTCAGCCTCTCCATCATCTCTCTCTTGACTCTCTTCAACTCTCTCTCTTCCTTTCTTACTTTCATTCTTTGTTTTTATTGGAAGGGAGAGACAGCTATGTAGCTGTTTGATTTGTTTTATTTTTTTGGTTTCGGTTCTGCTTTTTTTTTGTATCATTGTTTTTTTAGCATCTGTTACCCTCATTATTATTATTATTATTATTATTATTATTATAGATATTTTTATTAATATTATTTTTATTATTATTATTGTTGTTAATACTATTATTATTAATATTATCATTATTACTACTACTATTATTATTTTTGTTGAATTTACTAATTGCATTATTATCACAATTTTAGAAAAAAAAAATTTACAAATATTTTCTAGCAAAAATAAAAAAGTAAATTTTGACACCAAAATATTTTTTTCAAGTTATATGTACGTAACTATATTTGACAAGTTATCTCTAAAATATTTTTCGAATTTTATGTAAATAAATATATTTGATGAATTATAGTTTCGGCCTTGTGTTAGCCTAAAAACATATTATCTTTGGAATTTTTAATATACAGCTTTTGGCCTAGAAATTTAGTTTTAACCTTAAAAACACTTTTTAATTTCGTTATATTTTTCAAAAAAACTATTTTATCTTTAATAATTTTTAGCCTTTTGGAAATATTTATTTTGACTAATAGAATATATTTTTATAAATATTTTATCGTATATATTATTTTTCCAACTTCCTTCGATTTTCCTCCAGCCCGTGACTAAGCCCATTATTCCAATTTCCTTTGCCAATTCCAAACTACCTTATATCCGCCCTAACCAAGTTGACCGTCCTGAACCTAATG
Source organism: Iris pallida (assembly GCA_029216955.1). Taxonomy (NCBI): domain Eukaryota; kingdom Viridiplantae; phylum Streptophyta; class Magnoliopsida; order Asparagales; family Iridaceae; genus Iris; species Iris pallida. The sequence goes on along the minus strand of JANAVB010044529.1, from coordinate 56,948 downwards.
GAACCGTCCGTGCCCCCATCCGAGGTCACCTTGTACAGTTGTTGCACCGGAGTCACAGATCGTGCCACCTGGATCATTGCAGCACACCAGGCGTCCTACCAGGCAAGATACCTTGCCATCTTGTACTTATATTTGATTCGTGATATTTTATATGTTGCTAGTATTTTTACATTAGTAAGAGTATGTCCAAGTATGACTTCGGTGCCATCGATATGTATATCGATGTTTGTGTGTGTGCGTGTGTGTGTGGACCATATGTGGTAGCGGACTTTCCCGGTGTGTTGAAGTTATGCTTCATAACTTCTTTGACTTGTTGACACGTCTCATACACGACACATGAGTGAGGATCATTGAGTCGACACGAACCTACGTATTCGACTTGCTACCGATACGGGCGGTTCGTGTGTCGGTTCATTTATGGATTAGCGGAGTCTAGATAGCGACTTGCATAGAGATATGGATCGCCAAGACATGGATATGACTTGTGTGATACATGGGCGGGGAAAACTACTGGGACGTATGAGCTATCCCACAGCCTTCTAGATTGCCCGGTTATGGGTTCATGGTTTTCCTGTTATGGGTGTGTCGCTAGAGGATATATCCATTGCACGGCCCTGACCACGACATCAGATAAGGTCAGGAGGTATGCTAGCGATGCAAAGTATGAACTGGGGGATATATCCATTGCACGGCCCTGACTACGTCGTCAGATACGGTCAGAGACGTATACTAGTTCATGCGAAAGCCTCTAGTGGATACTATGCTTTATTCCTTCCCACTTATACCTTCCAGTATAGTTTTCGACTTGCATTACACCTAGATGGTTAGGTTCCATTGTGTTAGAGCAGGTGGTCTTTTCTTTATCATGTATCATTTACAGTTCATCATGGTATTATTTTTATGTATCTTGTTACGTCCCTCTGAGGACCTGGTTTTTCCCCAGGTGTGTGTTTTCATATTTACTGCAGGTGTTCTAGCCAAGGTCGTGGTCTTCTCCATTCCTTCGAAGACAATTGCGCTTGGTTCGTCTTGTCATTTTTATCGCTCGATTTCTTGTACATTTCTTTCATTGAGATAGTTGGTAGTGGACTTTGTCTCCGCCCAACGATTGTATCATAAATATTCGAGTTGATTTTTATATTATTATTCCTTTCCTTGTGGATGAGATTAGTTGTCTTGGATTACTGCATTTACAGCTTATGTATTCATACGAGACCTACGTACTTCGTATGAATACAGCTGGCATGTTTACGTTCCTAGTCCTACGTATTTTGGGACTGGGGCGTTACACTGATGTAGGACTGCCAGGAAGCTGGCAGTCCTGTCCAAAACTTGCTGTTAAGAGAAAGTTTTGGATAGGACTGCCAGGGTCCTGGCAGTCCTACTTCAGTGTAGGACTGCCATGGGTTGGGCAGTCCTAATTTGATTCTCTGTGATGAATTTCACAGCAAGTTTTGGACAGGACTGCCAGCTTCCTGGCAGTCCTACATCAGTGTAGGACTGCCATGGTTGTGGCAGTCCTGATACTGATACTTTGTGTGATGATTTCTTTGTGGGACTCAACACACAGAGACTCAAAGATTCATCACAAATTGCCACAGAGTTCAAATTGAGCACAAAAGTTGAAATTGCCACAGAGTTGAAATTGCCACAGAGTTTAAATTGCCACAAAGTTCAAATTGCCACAGAGTTCAAATTGCCACAGAGTTCAAATTCATGACAAAAGTTGAAATTGCCACATAGTTCAAATTGTCACAAAGTTCAAATTGCCAAAGAGTTCAAATTGCCACATAGTTCAAATATCCACAAAAATTCATCAAGTGTACGTTACTAATCCACAGCCAATTAAAGTTTGAAACATGAAAAATATCAAAATCCATCTACATATCATGCTGGGCCTTGGAACGAGACTCCCTATTGTTCATGAAGGGGAAGTCGACCACGTCGTCGATGCGCTGAAGCACGTTGGCGACGGCGACACAGTCATCACTTTGGCAACCTCTCCGGAGTGTCTGCGCCAACTCCTTCACCCTTTGAGACTGAAAATGAAAGTATAAATGAATTAAGTCTACAAACATAAAAATCTCAGTCTTATTACAAATACGAAACTCACCATTCTCACCAACCCAGCATACAAGACATTCTTGGAAGGAAGAGCTCCAACTGCTCCGACGGCCACGGGACCCGGGTTGGTAGGGTTCGACAACTTAGGATGTCCGACCCCCAGGAAGTACTGCATGTAGTCCTCGCTGCAGTCGGCCATCTCGGTGACCGGTCGTCTCTCAGATTCCCGAAGTACATGTCGTTGCCACTCCGAGTAAAAGTCGGTCACCCAGTCGAATTCTGCCGATTTGTAACTTAAAGGTTGGGTTCCGCGCGGAGGCTCCAACAGCCGTAATGTGCGCTTCGGTACAGTTTGCACGAAGCCGAACTGACGAAGTACTCTGTTGGGCATGTACGGCTCCGTGATTTTATAGCATGTGATCATGCCATAAAATAAAGAAACCGGTTGGATCTCACGATTCAACTCACGTAAATCCCGGTATGGATTCCAAAAAATCTGTAGGAATGAAGTTAACAACAATACAAAATTAACATGAAAAAGTTAGTCAAATAATAGTAACTCTTCTGGCACCAAACTGTCTAATACTTCACGAATTGAAGCCAGTATTTTCCAACTTTTTGTTTCCAGCTGGGATGGCCTCCATCGACACACTCGGAGAAGATGTTCAAGATACGCTGGGTTTTCGTCAGCCCGTCTAAGCATCGGAAAGTGCTCGTATATCCATGCCTATTCAAACAACAAATAGTAAAAATTAAAACAACAAATTTAAGTATACAAGATTAAATTGTTAGAAGTTTTCTTACATATAGCAGAGTCTGACAGCCGGCCATAGTCTTGGTCCCGACACGGGATGCGATACCAAGCTCGCGGTAAAGGTTGGCCAGGATACCGCTTCCCCAGGATATCTTCATGAAGTCATCCACTTCAGATAAGTTTAGCATGTACCGAGCATGTATCGACGTATCGGACTTGTCCGGAATGCCGACCGTTCCCAGGACGAACAACATATACGCACGAGCCACCGCGTCGACCGTCTCTTCGTCATCGTCATCCACCTCCATATCCATGAACTGGTCCACCAGAAATGATAGAGGAATTCCGTACGACTTCTTGAAGCCTGGTAGAGTTCTAAAACTCGTAGCCGTAACTCCAAGGTGATCTGAGACGAACTTGACGATATTCTCGTACCATTTCACGGATTTCTCATTCGTGTAATATTCTTTGGTCATTACACGCCCGGTCAATGGCAGCTCCAATATCTGGTAGACGTCGTCGAGAGTAATGGTCATCTCCCCTGCTGGGAGATGAAATGTGTTCGTCTCCGGGTGCCATCTCTCCACGAAGGCGGATATTAGGGCACTATCCATTGTTCGGTAGGCGTTTTGCGCCAAATTGTGCAAGCCGCTCGGTATGATTTTGCTCCGGACGGCATCGGATAAGCTTGTAAACTGCCTTCTTCCCATGACTCACAGCCCTAAGGATACGATATGTCCTTTGTATACAACAAAACACATATCAATTATGAAATACATATTTGAAAAGTATACTACCGTTTACAAACGTCATGTACATACCGGGTTCTTCCATATTTCGTATGCAATGTGGTTCTTAAAAGAAAGCAACATCGAGCAACTGGGCGGACGGACAGACGGCTCAGAAGGACCGGCCTCCTCAGAAGGACCGGCCTCCTCAGAAGGACCGCCCTGCTCAGAAGGACCACCCTGCTCAAATGGCGCAGAACCCTCTTGACGTGATAGGAGTTGGTCAATTGGCATGTCGTCGTCGTCGTCGGAAGGAGGCGTAGGAGTAGGAGCTCGTTGCTTCGACCGAGCTTGACGTGCCAGTGGCGATGTCCGAGACCGAGCTTCGGGCGCCGGTTCAATAATTGTTATCGGACGCTCGCGAGGACGCTCCGCACGTTCCTTCCGCTTTGACGCGGTGGACCGTATTCTTTTGTTCGGTGGACTGCATGACAACATACACTTGTAAGTAATAGAAATAACATGCACTTACCCAACTCCTATGTCATAACAAGTAGGACTGCCAGGAATGTGGCAGTCCTAATGAAAATTAGGACTGCCACAGTCATGGCAGTCCTCTTTCAGAATAGGACTGCCAGGACTGTGGCAGTCCTAATTTTGATTAGGACTGCCACATTCCTGGCAGTCCTACTGTCGTGCAAGCCGAACTCCAATAACGATATCCTATTTTGTCGTGTTCTAGGGTTAGGGTTTCAACAAAAATTTTGGGTTTCATGTGTTCGAAAATAAGGGAAGAGAACGTGCAAGAGATTATAAACCTATTTTACAAAAAAAATTTAAAAAAATAAACCAATTTTAGGGTTTCAAATATAATGTAAAAAAAATTCGAAGAAATTAGGGAAGAACGTACCTGGATTCCGGTTGCTTTGACTTGCGTGTCATCTCTTCGAGAATCTTCATAGAGGATTTGAGAATGGAGTGATGGAGAAGAAGAAATTAGGGTTTAGGAGATGGAGAGGGAGAAGGAGAGAGCTTTCTTTCTTTTCTTCTTGAAGAGAGAGAGTGAATAATGAAAATGAGTAGGAAGTTTTGGGTTTGGGGGGGTTGGGCTGCCCCTAGCAATTTTTGGGTGCCCCTAGCAATTTCTCTACATTGATGGGCTGCCCCCTAGCAATTGATGCCCCTAGCAATTTTGGTAGTGTCCATAGAAATTACCTAAAGAAAAAGGTGGGGGTTCATATTGACGTTGCCTAAAAGAAAGGTTTTTTCTAAGGGCACCACCATATTTGCTAGGGGACAGCCCTTACTTGGGGGCAGCCCAAGCAGGTGGAGAAATTGCTGGGGGGCACCCATAATTTACTTGGGGACAGCCCAACCCCCAAACCCTAATTTCTTCCCTCTTCTCTTTCCTCCTCCTCCTTCCTCCGGCGGCGGTGCCACCACCACTACGAGCAGCCACCGCCACCACCACTACCAGCGGCGGGAAGATCCCCCAAACCCTAATTTTTTCCCTCTTCTCTTTCCTCCTCCTCCTTCCTCCGACGGCGGCGTCAGCGCTTGGCGGACTTGAGGTCGCGGTTCTTCATGAGCGCGGCGAACTTGAGGTCAGGACGTGCGCTCTTGGCGGCAAGGGAGCCGAGCGCCGCGGCGCCGGAGCGCTCCTCGTCGCGGAGGACGAGGAGGCGGAGGGACTCGAAGGTGATGCGGGTGCGGCAGATGAGGTCGCAAAAGTAGGACTGGTCCTGGGGGTGAGGCTCGAGACCCGGACCATCTCGCCGGAGCGACCGCGGCTCTTCTTCGTGACGACGACCGCGCTAGAGGTGATCTTCTTCGCCAGCCCATCTCCGAGGAGGACTGCCACCTTGTTGGCAGTCCTAACGTATGATAGGACTGCCAACTTGCTGGCAGTCCTATCATACGTTAAGACCGCCAACTTGCTGGCAGTTCTAGGACTGGCTTGGGCTGCCCCGAGTAAAAAAATGGATGACAAACTTGTAATTTTTTTGAATATTTTTGGGCTGCCCCCAAGTAAAAAGTGTGGTGCCCTTAGAAAAAACCAAAAGAAAAGGGAAAAAAAAACGCGGTTTTAAAAACGGGTATGGGGATGGAGTTTGGAGTTGGAGTTGACTGGTCTGTGTTATCGACTAGTGTGTGTTGTGGTCAGCGTCATTAATTATAATAGACACACTTTTATTGACACACTATGTTGCGACACTTATGTGGCAGTTAATTTGGATGTCCATCTTATCAGATTAATTAAAAGCTAATTAATTAATTTTTTGGTATGTCCACTTTTGTATGTATGGAAGGTTTCCAATTTTTTGAATGTGTTGCAATTTTGCATGACCAATTTATAGCCACACTTATTGTTATCTTTCTTTTCTCGTGCTCATCTCCATTTTCTTCTTCTACTCATCTCCATTTTCTTCTCTAATCCCACCATAAGAACAAAGAAAGAAACTAAGAAAACCCTAGAAATTGACGAATCTAGAGTTTGGCATTTTGAGGTTCGTTTCCTTCATTTATCTATATATGATATATCTTGATATGTTTTCGAAATCACCATAAAATCTTTTTGTTGTATTATTTTGGTTTTTTTTTTGCGATTTTTTTCCTCTTTTTGTTACAATTTTCGTACTTTTGGGTGCTACTAGCAGTTTTCAATTTATTTTTTTTCCACTATGTAGTAATCCAGTATCAACTACTCATTTTCAATTTTACTTCCGTAGGAATAGGAACAGAAGCTTGTGATGGATCTTCAAGATGGATCTTTAAGAAGATTGAATATTTTGCATGGATTGTAAAATAATAAATTGGACATGGACAATTTTGGCAATTGAATAATTAATTGACTATGCAAATTGCAGCACATGCCAAAGATTAGAAACCTTTCATACATAAAATTGCTCTACAAGTTTGAATTAGTTTGACGTGTCTTGACCTAGTTTGGCTCAGTATGACTTAATTTCACTTCCAAACCATTATATTGATACAGTATTCCATCTATAGGTCCTCGAGGCTCTATTTTTGGACTCAGTCGACTTATCCATCACATCCCAGACAAGTACATTCTCTGATAACTTTTCTAATTTTCGATGATTGTTATAATTCATGTAATTAGTGTAGATATGCTTATTCTTGACACATTGGTCACACGGATTGGTATTCATGGATCCTGACATGAGATGTTATTCCTCGTTATCTTGGTATGTATTGTGCAAGTCCCCTTGTAGTTCTTGTGCAGTATATGGACACCGATTCTCGAGGATACTTGCTCCCTTCTCGCAGAATCTTGTGTCGTAACGTGTCATGCTTGGATCCACTCTACCAGTCGGGGGCGGGGAGTATTAGTGTAGATATGTGGTCAAAGCCTATTGTGCACCATTGTGCACCTATTGATTGTGAGTGTTGATCATACACCCCACGTATGGCTAGCCAGGCCTGTTACTATTGTGCAAGTTCCCAAGCCGACCACATATTGTAGCTAGTACTCACACACCTAGATAGATGATTCTTGATTCTTGTACATGCCATGATCAGTTTTACTTGCCTTATTCTAGCTCTAGATTTACAGCTTACCTTGCCATGATACTCACATGTACATTCCCTGATTTCTTGTATATACTCTCTATTTACAGTCTTATAGCTTTTGTCATATCTTGTGAACTGTTGTTAGTTGATTGTGCTCGTTCTATCCTGACGGGATATGTTGACAAAATATTACAGATGCTGATGAGGAGGATTGATGTACCTACTACGGTCCGATTGACGTAGTGGGCTTAGACTTGGAGACCTTGGTTCAGCAGGGCTTAGCTCCGCCCGACGAGCCTCTAGCTTAGTTTAGTTAGAGTAGACTTTTGGACTGGACCTTGTCTCCAGCTTGCTAGTTATGTTTATGATATATTATATTTGGGATTGTATAACCATATTACTTTGTGACTCTCTTTCTCTCTGTTGAGCTGGATATTGCACTTTATGATTATATCTATTTAGTTTTTGTGTCATGATTCTTCCTTCTAGATTATGATTGAGTATTATCAGTATTTCATATTATATTCCTCCGTACGGAGATGACATGTTATTATATACTGTTTGTTAGCTAGTAGACCTACAGCGTTCTACGCCGTTTTTACGGTGTAGGCTGGGCGTTGTCACGCATTTGTGCCCCTACCTAGGGTGCGGGTCGTGACACGTTTTTAGTGGTGGCCCATACAGGTCGAAAGTCGTAATTAGTGCGATGTCGTAGTGGCGCTCAACTTTAGAGTGCTGTTACGAGCCTGTGGTACGTATCTAGGATAGGCTATAGGCTAAGTTACTCAATCACAAAATAGAAAAAACTTCCACTTGCTGATCTTTTAAATGTCCCTTTTTATATTGATTCTTGCATTCTAACTGTCCTCCTTGATATAATATTTCATGTGCCATATTGATTTTCTTCTTTTATTCTATCTTCAGGTTGGTGCAGACCAGATTCCAGCATCCTAAGTCCGCGGACATGGAAAGGTCTGCTATGACGTACGGATGTCACGACCTGCACCCGCTTTTCGGATACGAGACGTGTCCAAGCCAGCCCACGCCGCAGAGTCGGCGGTAGAACGCTGTCAAGCCCGCAAGAAAATAAATGCTCAAAAATCACATTTGCTGCTCATTCACAATACTAAATTTATTACAACATTTACAAGAATTATATTTAAAGAAAATACAAGACTTTACATTTAATGAAATTGATATAATGCTTTCTATTTCTAGGTCGGCCTCAGCATACCCAAGCCTCCCCAAGTGCTAAGAGTGATCGCGGCTAAACCTGAAAAATATTGCTTATCCAGTCAGGATTGGAACAAGTACACAAACCGACGGCAGTGCAAAATACAATAGAATTAACAAGACATGAAAATAGCATATGAGAAATGAAAGCTGTAAGATAACTGATGTCATAGCACGATAGAGAAGTAAATATGGAAAAACTATTAAAAGACTTCTATCTAAGTGGTGTGAAATATCCTTTCAACATGTGAACGGCTAGGGGGTAAATACGGCTCACTGCACGTGTCGTGTGCAGCTGCTATCATTCACGAAAGTTAATGGGATATTTCTGGGTAGTCCACATGTATACTAAGATATTTCCCCTCCCGACAATTCTGTGTGACGAGCGTGTCAACAAGTAGCAAGATATATGTATAGACATGAAATGAAAAGACTACTATGAATCGGAAAGCAATCAGAAAGGGCACTTGCCTGTCCTTAAGTCCAATTCTGGATACAGGGGCAAAACGGTAATTTTGGACAAAAACGATGTCCGCCATTGGACCCGCTTTGTACCGAAAAGTGTGCCAGAGTCAAAGGTCTCTAAAGTCGTCAAACTACATGTCTACGGATTCGATTTTCCGATACGAACCCAACCGTATGTCCAAAAGTTGGATTCCGGCGGACCGTGCACAAAATCGCCCGTCGAGTGGGACCGTGGGGCCCGCAAAACGACGTCGGGTTCCACTATCTCAGAATTGGACCAAACTTGGCATGCAGGACCAGAAAAATGATACGGTCCTGTTGGCGCAAGTTTCGTCTCGATCTGACGAGCGTACACAAAATTATGACTGAACTTGCATTGGACGGATACGGGGCGATTCCGACGGATACGCGTCGAATTTGTCGCGCACACGCGACCAATTTGAATTCCGTCAAAGCCCACACGACCACGAAGCTGTTACGCAGCTTTCGATGTCTTTGGTGCGCGACCACGTCGCCCGGATTGGCGTGACGCACGTCGTGTGGATTGATTTTTTCAGTTTTTCTATTGTTTTAAAAATAGATTTTTCATGATTTTCGAGGTTGAATAACTTCCTGTAAACTGAATGAAAAATTAATCTATCAGAAGGGTTTCGATCCCCTATATGTTGTCTTCTACTGTTTGAAGTTGGTTTTCGAAAACCCAAAACATTTGGTTCGGAAAAAGCCTCTCAAGTTGGGGTTTTGGTTCAGTTCTAGAGTCCTGTTTTGGACTGTTTTTCCCTCGCCTTCGTGTCGAATTCTCGACCAATCGAGGGCAGTCATCTACAAACTAAAAGAACAAATTTAAAGAGGATTATATTAGGTGTGAACCTGCGAAGACGGGTCTAGATTTGATCAACCGAGGAAGCGGGATTCCCGTCGCGAAGACTGCAACTTGCTGGCGCGGTCGCTGTCGTTTTCCTGATCAGCGCGCGTGCGCACGCTGCCTCCGCGGCCTCGGCCGCGCGCGGCGGTGCGCGCAGGCCCAGGGTGGGTCGCCTAGCATCCATGGTGGCGCGACGTAAGTCGAAGGTTAGGGTTCTCGAGTATTCCCCTCCCTCTCCCTCTGTTTATAAAGGTCGGGTCTGGGCGCCTACTAGGCTGAGGTCGGGATAGCTATACTAGGTGGGGCTATTTGCTCGGGTTGGGAAACCATGTGCACTTGGTTGCTGGCCCATTGGCTGGCTCAGAATTGGTTCGGGATTGCTTACTCGCTGCTGCGTATACAACTCTTCTGTTTTATTTTGAACAGAGAGGGGGGTCGGGCTCTCTACTGCTGTAGTTGGCTTGGGATTTTACTCGTGGGGAGCGGCTCTGTTTGGGCCTGCTAGATTCTAAGGGTCGGATGGGCTGGGTTGGACTACTGTTTTGTCATTCTATTCTTTTTCACTTTCGTTTGTTATAAAGAATATGTAATAGTATATATACAGAGGCTCCCCCCTTGCTCTCGGGTTTACGTGGCGTTCAGCAACTGTGAGGTTGCTACAGTGCTGGCTGGGTTGGACTAAACTTGTGTGGGCTGGGCTCGGCCCATGGGCAGGGTTCTCTGCTCACGTCCTCTATCTGTTTGTTTTATTAAGAAAAGCAAGATGCCTCATTTGGGTTAAGAAGCATCACAACTCCAAACCTTCAGCAGGATTAACCTCCACACTCTTTCGATAATAGTCCAGACCCTAATCTGATAAGCCTGGAGTGATGTAGTCATTTGTAAACCAATTATAGCATTATGTAAAAATGGTTGGATTTAGTATCATATAACAAAATTCCAGCAATCTACAATTATCTATCTAGATAGATCTCTCCCAATCAGGCAAATCTCTAGTGACATTATTAAAGAGTGAGAAGGGAACTATTTAACAGTACATTAGGAGTTTATCAATACCTAGGAAGCAGGGTCATACCAAAAACTGGTGTCAAGTCGAACACGTAGTGGGCAAGGACACTCCAAAATATATAGGTGTCATGTTTGTAGCCATGTCCCAGTATCGTGATGTATCCTATTTGTGCTTGTGCACCGTATACTGTCACTAAAACATAGGCTTCTCTAATAAATCACGTCCTTTCAGGACGAACTGGTTTCTTAATTAATCAATAATGCCATGATGTGGATTAATTCTATTTCTTTGAATAATGCTTACATTTGAACTTGTCCTCAGAATTGATGTCCAAGTGAAGGATGTGAATAAATCAGTTCTAATAATTCTTTCTCTGTAAACAATGCTAGAATGATTCTTTTTTCCTTTAGAATTAGTGTCTATGTGAAAGATGAGAATGAATGAACTGATGTCCATATGAATGATATAAACACATATCCAGTTGAAATACTTCTTTTGTTACTGTAATCACAAAAATAGTTTTTTTTCCACTGGATAATGATAGAATTTTGATTGTTTCTCGTAAATGGTTTCCTCAACAACATAATAATGATAAAACAATGATATTAATAATAAAATAATAAAAATATTTTGAAAATTTTGGGAAGGGGAAGCTACAAATCTACCCACCTTAAAATAATTTCGTCCTCGAAATTCTAACTCGTAACTATTCCTCAAAATAAAAGTCTACTATTACCTTAATCTCCTCAAATTTAATTTCTCAAAATATTTTATATCCTCCTCCTGATCATTTTGTAACTACGAAACCCCGAGAACTTCTACCCACCTTTGGTCATACTACTCCTCCAAACATGGTCACTAAAATATTATAACCTTCTAACTAGTGGCTAATAATTCTACCAGGGGTATCTAGGACATATGGTATCTACAATCCTTCCGTATCTTATCAAGCAACCCGAACTTAGCAAGCAGTAACTTACACAAGTAGCTAAGGGATATTGGTGAATTCTAATAAGTATGACCTTCGTCTACCTACAATAGAGAGGACAGAGAGATAAGGAAGAACAATCGAGAGAATTTATGAAGTTTAAAGAGTGGTAGAGAGTATGCAATAATACAAGTAGAAAGAGCATTTATGAATCTATAGTCTTATTCGCTAGATTGGGCTACTCTAGTCCAATCACTTGTTACATCGAAGAGCCCTTCGTTACTTAGAGTGGCCTGCCATCTGTGCAATACAGAAGTCTCGTTCTCGAAATTCTAATTCAACCAAGGTTCCATAACGGAACAGAATTTGAGGAATCAAGATTGTGATTTTTAATGGGTTTTCTGTCTGGGCATCAGTTGTTGGTTGGATGAACATTGGGTTTCAATCTATACGTTCAGGATAATATCCTAATAATAAAATCTATTCTACTAGTTAGGGTAACCTAGAATAGGTTCCTATCCAAGGGTTGAGCTAGTTGTCAGTCCAGTTGGTTAGCTAGGTCCCTCAAGTCCAGAATGTACCTTTAGTGACTTTTGTGTTTAAGTAGCACATGAGACCTCAATCAAGTGGCACGCTAGTGACGTGTGCATAGTGGGCTTCGAGTAGGTCACCACCATGTATTGGGTCAAAGGAACTGAGTCAAGGTTGAGGCTCTAGTGGAAATCGGGAGGTATACGGTTTCTATGGTAAGAGTTATAGCTAGTCTTTTTAACCTGAAAGTCGTAGCACAAAAATAGAGTACAAGGGGACGAGTTTGAGTGGAACATGATATACCTAGATGAAGGTGGACTTGTCTAGATCTTGCATATGAAGTTTGTCGGAAGGTAACAGCTGGCCTCATGCTCCTATTATTAATGACACGGCCGGGGACACAAAATGATCTAAAGGAAAAGTGGGAGTCCATGGGGCTCTAATTATCATCTTAGTGGAAAACTATTCTAATCAACTGGTAATCCTCATATATCTCAAGATTCTAGAAGGCTTACAGTCTACCCACCTTAGAGGCTAGGATATGGTGGCAAGGTTCCTGTCACAGGGCTGGCCGATGGTAGCTACACTTGCATATACAACTATCATAGTCATGGGAATATTCTATTTATATCTATCAATTACGAGCTTTCGTTTTTCCAATTAATGAAAGACAAAAATAATGAAGGGTTCAAGGGAGTTGTCACTGAACACAATTACGTGATTCAAAGGCAAATGTATAGTTCAAGAGGAATTGTCAAAGCAGTCGCGGATGAGATCCTGGAGACATCCCAGTCCACGTAGGGTAATTAGATAAAGGCGAACCAAATGCATCATGGTTGATCAGACCGTAATACAATGATTCTGATTAGGCAATATGTTAGCGGGCGTCCCCAATAAACATATGTCTTGAATCAAGCTCGATAAAAGATTAAGCTTGCAAAAGCTAGGCTGTAACAACAGCATTGGTCAAGAGAGTCGAAATATAAATATACAAGATTTTTGAAATGAGGCACAAATGGTTCGAGTTTTGAGATAATTAAATCCTTACCTGGTGTTCTTACTTATACAGTCTTCCTACAATCTTACTATCCCTAAAGTCTTGGTCAACTATATCATAGTTTTAGCTATGTTCTATAACCTATGATCCTCAAAATGGTTTCATTTCTATGGGTTGTGCCTCGCCAGTGCGCTACTGGCTGCAGTGAATCCACGCCATCCACTCTCAACAATTTGACGACAGTGCGCTGCTGTCTAACCATTATTAGCTAACTAACATTCTTTTAACTCTATCGGTAAGGACTCATGAGCTTCTTAGAGATTTAAACAGGTTGACAAAAATAAGACGTAGGTATTTGCCCTATTAGTCACCACACTTAATATAAAAGAGTTAATGTGAAAAAATAACTAAAGACGAAAGGACTACAAACATTTGAGTATCTATTTATATACATTTATAGGGTTGAGAAAAATCTTAAATCAATCCATCTCGAGATTCGTACAGGAATAACAGAATCAGGAGTTATAAACCACTTCCTTACAGCAAAGTAGAACTTAAACAGGCAGTTCTAATTTATGCTATAAAATTTATCTAAATAGAGCAAAAAGAAATTTGAGCAGGTTATCAATGTTATAGCCTTAATTATGGGAAAATTTAACTAACCAAGCGTATAGTGTATCCACATTGAGTCACATCGTCATATCAAAAGTAAGAGTGTACCTATACGGATCTAGCAAGTTATCTAAATTGAATGATTCTAAATTGTATGGCCTATCTAACAACCTTAACTACCCAACGGTCAATTTAAATAAGGGACTCTTAGTCATATTCATTCTCTTAAATCATTTTAATCCTAGTTTGTGAATGAGCAATTCTTGGTCGCAGGCTCGCAATAGTACGACTAACGTACCATCACGAGTTCGCAAGCTTTTACGAAAACTGACCTGCATGGGCCACCACAAAAACTTGTCACGACCCGCACCCGCTTTTCGGATACGAGACGTGTCCAAGCCAGCCTACGCCGCAGAGTCGGCGGTAGAACGCTGTCAAGCCTGCAAGAATATAAATGCTCAAAAATCACATTTGCTGCTCATTCACAATACTAAATTTATTACAACATTTACAAGAATTATATTTAAAGAAAATACAAGACTTTACATTTAATGAAATTGATACAATGCTTTCTATTTCTAGGTCGGCCTCAGCATACCCAAGCCTCCCCAAGTGCTAAGAGTGATCGCGGCTAAACCTAAAAAATGTTGGTTATCCAGTCAGGATTGGAACAAGTACATAAACCGACGACAGTACAAAACACAATAGAATTAACAAGACATGAAAATAGCATATGAGAAATGAAAGCTGTAAGATAACTGATGTCATAGCACGATAGAGAAGTAAATATGGAAAAACTATTAAAAGACTTCTATCTAAGTGGAGTGAAATATCCTTTCAACATGTGAACGACTAGGGGGTAAATACGGCTCACTGCACGTGTCGTGTGCAGTTGCTATCATTCACGAAAGACAATGGGATATTTCTGGGTAGTCCACATGTATACTAAGATATTTCCCCTCCCGACAATTCCGTGTGACGAGCGTGTCAACAAGCAGCAAGATATATGTATAGACATGAAATGAAAAGACTACTATGAATCGGAAAGCAATCAGAAAGTGCACTTGCCTGAGGTCCTTAGCTGGAGAAACCAAAATACCATACCACTCAATGAGCCACAATCAGTCAACACATGTAAAAGTTTCCGGATGCTGAAATAAATAGTACCAACGTTCTCAGAATAGTCAAATTAGCTAGGACTGCCTGTCCTTAAGTCCAATTCTGGACACAGGGGCAAAACGGTAATTTCGGACAAAAACGATGTCCACCGTTGGACCCGCTTTGTACCGAAAAGCGTGCCAGAGTCAAAGGTCTCTAAAGTCGTCAAACTATATGTCTACGGATTTGATTTTCTGATACGAACCCAACCGTATGTCCAAAGTTGGATTTCGGCGGTCCGTGCACAAAATTGCCCGTCGAGTGGGACCATGGAGCCCGCAAAACGACGTCGGATTCCACTGTCTCAGAATTGGACCAAACTTGGCATGCAGGACCAGAAAAACGATACGGTCCTGTTGGCGCAAGTTTCGTCTCGATCTGACGAGCGTACACAAAATTATGACTGAACTTGCATTGGACGGATACGGGGCGATTCCGACGGATACGCGTCGAATTTGTCGCACACACGCGACCAATTTGAATTCCGTCAAAGCCCACACGACCACGAAGCTGTTACGCAGCTTTCGATGTCTTTGGTGCGCGACCACGTCGCCCGGATTGGCGTGACGCACGTCGTGTGGATTGATTTTTTCAGTTTTTCTATTGTTTTAAAAATAGATTTTTCATGATTTTCGAGGTTGAATAACTTCCTGTAAACTGAATGAAAAATTAATCTATCAGAAGGGTTTCGATCCCCTATATGTTGTCTTCTACTGTTTGAAGTTGGTTTTCGAAAACCCAAAACATTTGGTTCGAAAAAAGCCTCTCAAGTTGGGGTTTTGGTTCAGTTCTAGAGTCCTGTTTTGGACTATTTTTCCCTCAACTTCATGTCGAATTCTCGACCAATCGAGGGCAGTCATCTACAAACTAAAAGAACAAATTTAAAGAGGATTATATTAGGTGTGAACCTGCGAAGACGGGTCTGGATTTGATCAACCGAGGAAGCGGGATTCCCGTCGCGAAGACTGCACCTTGCTGGCGCTGTCGCTGTCATTTTCCTGATCAGCGCGCGTACGCACGCTGCCTCCGCGGCCTCGGCCGCGCGCGGTGGTGCACGCAGGCCCAGGGTGGGTCGTCCAGCATCCATGGTGGCGCGGCGTAAGTCGAAGGTTAGGGTTCTCGAGTATTCCGCTCCCTCTCCCTCTGTTTATAAAGGTCGGGTCTGGGCGCCTACTGGGCTGAGGTCGGGATAGCTATACTAGGTGGGGCTGTTTGCTCGGGTTGGGAAACCATGGGCGCTTGGTTGCTGGCCCATTGGCTGGCTCAGAATTGGCTTAGGATTACTTACTCGCTGCTGCGTGTACAACTCTTCTGTTTTATTTTGAACAGAGAGGGGGGTCGGGCTCTCTACTGCTGCGGTTGGCTTGGGATTTTACTCGTGGGGAGCGGCTCTGTTTGGGCCTGCTAGATTCTAAGGGTCGGCTGGGCTGGGTTGGACTACTGTTTAGTCATTCTATTCTTTTTCACTTTCGTTTGTTATAAAGAATATGCAATAGTATATATACAGAGGCTCCCCCCTTGCTCTCGGGTTTACGTGGCGTTCAGCAACTGTGAGGTTGCTACAGTGCTGGTTGGGTTGGACTAAACTTGTGTGGGCTGGGCTTGGCCCATGGGCAGGGTTCTCTGCTCACGTCCTCTATATGTTTGTTTTATTAAGAAAAGCAAGATGCCTCATTTGGGTTAAGAAGCATCACAACTCCAAACCTTCAGCAGGATTAACCCCCACACTCTTTCGATAATAGTCCAGACCCTAATCTGATAAGCCTGGAGTGATGTAGTCATTTGTAAACCAATTATAGCATTATGTAAAAATGGTTGGATTTAGTATCATATAACAAAATTCCAGCAATCTACAATTATCTATCTAGATAGATCTCTCCCAATCAGGCAAATCTCTAGTGACATTATTAAAGAGTGAGAAGGGAACTATTTAACAGTACATTAGGAGTTTACCAATACCTAGGAAGCAGGGTCATACCAAAAACTGGTGTCAAGTCGAACAAGTCGAACACGTAGTGGGCAAGGACACTCCAAAATATATAGGTGTCATGTTTGCAGCCATGTCCCAGTATCGTGTTGTATCCTATTTGTGCTTGTGCACCGTATACTGTCACTGAAACATAGGCTTCTCTAATAAATCACGTCCTTTCAGGACGAACTAGTTTCTTAATTAATCAATAATGCCATGATGTAGAATAATTCTATTTCTTTGGATAATGCTTACATTTGAACTTGTCCTCAGAATTGATGTCCAAGTGAAGGATGTGAATAGATCAGTTCTAATAATTCTTTCTCTGTAAACAATGCTAGAATGATTCTTTTTTCCTTTAGAATTAGTGTCTATGTGAAAGATGAGAATGAACTGATGTCCATATGAATGATATGAACACATATCCAGTTGTAATACTTCTTTTGTTAATGTAATCACAAAAATAGTTTTTTTTTCCACTGGATAATGATAGAATTTCGATTGTTTCTCGTAAATGGTTTCCTCAACAACATAATAATGATAAAACAATGATATTAATAATAAAATAATAAAAATATTTTGAAAATTTTCGGGAAGGGGAAGCTACAGCGGACCTGATCCAGACACTCCTGTCGCAGTCGGGGTGTCGGCAACAACTCTTGGGGGCGCTCCTCCGCCAGTTTCGAGGACTGACCCCGGGGTTGCTACGACTATTTCGGCCGCAGTACCAATAGTTGATATGGGCACTCTTCCTCCTCCTGCACAGCGGATTCCTCCGTCAATTGTAGACGTACTTCCACCTCCACCTCCTCTGCCTACAGACATGGGGCAGATGCTTGCTTTTTTCTAGCAGATGCTGGAGACTCAGAGAGCCAAGGCTGAGGCTCAGCAGAGGCAGACAGACGCGATGTGTCAGTGTAGTGCCCCACTCCGCGAAGGCACTAGATAGACAGAAAGATTGGATTGCTGGTGTAGGTCCTAAAAAATCAAGTTGTATCAATCAACAGAATCAAGAAATCAAGATATACATCATCTTGTTGAATTGCGCAGACAACAGATTGCGCAGCCATCCGATTACGCATCCTAATTTGCGCACACAACCGATTGCGCAAGCTGACGTGGCAGAAGTCATCATTACTGAATCAAATCAAATCTTTTCTGACAACTGACAGCGCGGATAACAAGGAATCTGTTCGTTTCTTGCGCCGCACAGTGCTCGAGGGCGGCTGACAGCTGGCAGCGCAAACCAATCCTGTGCAGTTTGAGTTTGCGCAAACCATGTATGCGCAATTCAACTCTGCGCACTCTATCAAAAGTAACTGTTAAGTTACACGTGGCATTCATGCCATCGACTGTTTATTACGTGGCAACTGTTTATGCACGATCATGCGCATTTCTATCAAATCATGCCATGTGTCCATGACAATCGGCCCACGATCCAGTAACTATCTGCGCAAATCATTGTTGCGCAAACTAATACTGCGCAAATCATCCTGCGCAGTCCAGAATAACTGAAAGTTAGTTATTTCCAGAACTCTATAAATAGAGTTTCAAGTCTTCATTCATGGGGGATCAGGATTAGAGATTATAGATCAGAGAGTGCAGGAGTTCTTGTCAAAGTGCTGCTGGGTTCTTCCGAGACTTTTGTCTTCAAATTCAGAGGCTTTTGCCTTCAGTTTTCAAAGTTCTTTTCAACTTCAAAAGCTTCGTCTTCAAAGTTCACATCGTCCAAGGGATAAAGCAATCGTCATCAAGATTGGATTCCTACAGTTGTAATTTTCCCAGAATTCTTGTAATCTTTATTACAGTTTGTATCAATAAAGTTTTATACTTTTGTTTTTGCAAACAAAATGGCGACTCTGCTGGGGACAACTTTCTCCTCCGACGAGGAAGTAGCAACTCAATGTGACATAGCGTCTATCGGGAAGACGCAGAAGACGCTGGTTGTTAAGGTCAACCAGATAGCCTACGAAGCGATGCTTAATTCCAAGACCACTCCCCGTACTGCAGTCACTTCTGCCAAAAGCAAAGTGCGCTCAGTTTGGGTCTCCAAGTCTGCTGCACAATCTGGCAGTTTTGCCACCAAAGAGCCTGTGCCAAATGCTGCACAATCTGCTAGTCAGACTGTTGCACAAACTGTTGTGCCAACTGCTGCACAATCTGTCTCAACAACTGCTGCACAATCTGTCTCAGCAACTGCTGCACAAACTGTTGCAGTCAAGGCTGCGCAAACTGTTGCACAGGCTACGTCATATGCTGCTTTATCAAAACAGAAGACTCCTATGACTCTGGCGCAATTGGCAGTGACTTTTCCTGCGCAAAACAGTACTCCAGTAACCAAAGTGCATCCCAAGCACTCAAAGACAAAAACTCCTGATGCACTTCCTGTCAAAATTCCTAATGCACAAATGACTAGTGCACCCTCCATTCATGCGCAAACTATGTCTGCGCAATCCAAGAAAAACAGCCTTTTGGCTAAATTCCCTTCTTCTCACAACAAAAGAAGAGATTCTATTCCTCTTCCTAAACATCCTATTGCCCCTGCACAATCCACTGGGGGTAGTCCTTTGGCTATTCTCCCTTCTCTTCAAAGCAAAGGAAAAGGCCCATTAGTCTCTTCTCAGACTTCCTTGTCTCATGACTTGGAACTTAACAAAGGGAAATGCTCTTTAGCTAATCCTTCATCTCAAAACAAGGGAAAAGGCCCATTGGTCTTCACTCAGTCTTCTTCGGTATTTACTGAAGAAGATCCATATGAATGTGCCTCGGCACCAATCAGTGCAAGAACGCTTGCAAATAAGGATTCTTCTTTCCTTTATAACAAGAGTACTTATACTAATCAAAGAGGTATCCTGCCTACTCCAATAGCAGAATTTCAAGATCTCCCGACTCTTCAAATTTCTCGCTCTAGACAGGGAAAACTGTTAGTATCTCAAACAGAAACTCCTGGGGGCGAATTTGCTGATCTCAGAACTTATCTTAACCGACCCATTTCGGTAAAACGTAAACAACCAATGCCAAAGGTCAAACATCATCAGAAGCAAATCTCTAAAGTTAAAAATCCTGATACTTATGCTAATGAAGTGAGCACTTCCTTGTATACTCAAGGGACTAAACATTTGAAGAACCGGAATCATATCCCGAATATTATCAAAGAACAGATTCCTCAGAACTTTCCTCGTCCCATTGCTGATCTCCGAGAACATTTAAGACAAAAACGGGATAATGTCTCAATACCTTCTTCTCAACCATCCGATCATCACTGTAATCATAAAGTCATAATCCAGTGTTGTTGTCAGACAACAAAACGGTCTGTTTTCAATCGGCTCACTTTTGCTAAATCTGAACCGACATCAGAAGAAGATGAGGTTCTATATGCTTCTGTTAACATGACATCCCGAGATACTGGGAATAAAAGATGCTCTAAACATGGTAGACTCCGCAAGCCGAGTCAACGGTATTTAGAATTACTCCAAGAGGAATCGTCCGAAGGAGTATTTCAACATACTCGTTCTCGAAGCCGAGATACAATCGGTCAAAGGAATCTTCCTCAAAACCTTGCAAGTCATCTTTCTGTCTCTCAGTCGGGAGATGAGGAATACTCTGATTATGATGCACATAGTGAAAGCTCCGAACAGACAGTATCTTCCACTGTACCAAGAGAAGTTACAGCTTATGTTGTTACTGATGATCCAGATGCTTCAACTTCTACAAATCAGGAACAGCGAATTGCTGCACTCGAAGATAAATTAAAAACTATGGCTGAGATGGTTGCTAATATGCATTCCATCATTGTAGCACAACATGTCACACCACCAACTGTGCCTGTTACTAATCCAGAGATTATAGCATCTTCAATACCTGCTAATACCGGACTGGGGGTAGTGCCTCCTCAAATACCTCCTGTACAAGTACAAGTACAAACCACGCCTAGTCATTCAGGAGCTGGGGGTAGTGCTTACAATGCAGTTCCTCCGCCTACCACTATTACAACTCACCCTGCTCCGTCTTCGTCATCTGAAGACGCCAATGAAGCTGTCAAACTTCTACGATCCCAGTTTGAAGCTTTCAAAGAGAAAGACAACTTGCAAAGGTTGGGGATTAAACAACCCTATCCAGTTGAATGGAAGGATGTCCCGTTTCCCCCAAAATACAAAATCCCTACGATTTCTCTGTTTGATGGTAGTACTTCTCCTAGTCAATTCATCAACCATTTTGAGGTAATGACAGTTCAACTTCAGCCAAATGACGCTCTTCTTACCAGAGTGTTCGTCGGTTGTTTAGCCGGCGTAGCATACGACTGGTATAGAAGTCTGCCCGATGGCTGCATTACTTCTTTTACAGGTCTCAAACAAATCTTTCTGGAGCGATTCTATGAAGGATTTAATGATATGACAATGTCAGCTCTCAACAAAATCAAACAGAAACATAATGAAACTGCCGAAAGTTTTATTGAACGGTTCCGTCGAGAAGCCTTGAAGATGCCTCCAGGAACTCCAGCTGCTGTAACCATTGATACTTGCAAGGCAAATCTTTTGCCTATTATCAGTATGTGGACGGGATCTACCCAATTCCAGGATTGGCCTTCATTCATTATCAACGCCAAAGCTGCTGAGGTGAGTGCTGACAAGTTCAAACAATTAGGGGTACATATGTCTAATCCTGATCGTGATGAGCATCAGAATTCAGCTGGTGGTAATCGCCAAAACAATCGTAAAGCGAAAGAGACATTGAACATTAATTTGAACAAAAATAAAGAATCTTTGGCTGTCAATGTGGCTCCGCCTACATCTACTCCTACTCCTTCTGCACCTCTACCAAGGGAATCCCGTCCAAAAGTAGAGTATTCCTTTGATGAAAATGACACTGCAAGTATCTTTGAGTGTTTACTCAAGAGTAACAAAATTCAACTTCTCGATCCGAAGAAGCCTGATGAAGTCGGTAAAACTGATCATCCCAAGTATTGTGTTTATCACCGATTTATCGGACATCCTACTCGAGCATGCTATGTGCTTAAAGGGAAGATCCAAGAACTTGTCAATGCCGGTGTAGTCACTCTACAACAAGATGAGAAGACTGTTACTGCAAACATGGTTTCAGTCCAATTTGGGGATTTCCCTCCACAGATGGTACAGCACGGTGTTATTCCAATTCCTAAAGCAACTCTTGAGATTGAGAATCTTCCGCTTCCATCCAATGAAGGTTTAGTTCCCTTGTCTCTTGACAACGGAGAAATCATGTGGATCCATCCTGATCTCGCTCCAGAATTCGAGGTATCTTCTTCCAAGAAGAAAACTCGTTCTAAAGATAAAATCAAGATCTGCAACATGGTATCTTTTGATCCCATTATTGACGAAGAAATTCTATTAGGTACCAGATCAGGAAAAGCTTATTTGAAAGATCATTCTGAAAGTCAAAAAGATCCCGCTTCTTCTTCCGAATCTACCCCGGTACAGCCTGCTTCTACTGAAGAGGTCCCTTCTACATCTTCACCAGTTGTAGTACCAATTCCTCCCAAGCCAACAATGGCAGACAAGGGCAAGCAACAAGTGCGATTTGACAAACCCCTAAAGAAGTCATCTTCCACTGGGCTTGAAAAGCCTTACAATTTCGATATATTGGCTCAATTAGCTAATACACCGGCTAGATTGTCAATCTTTGAACTCTTGCGTCTTTCCAAAGAAACGCGAGAAACTCTAAGTGAAGCTCTGATGCAGGCTGAAACTTGCTTAACTCTTCTTAAGAAGCCAGAATCAGAACCAGTCTCTTGTCATCATTGTCATAGTGTCTTGGAGTTGATCCCAAACATTATCTTCACTCAGGATGATATGCTACTGGAAGATAATAGACATGATCGTCCTCTTTACTATACAGGATATGTAGATTCGATGAAGGTTGATCGTATCCTTATAGATCCAGGATCTGCACTTAGTATCATGCCAAAGACTCTGCTAGATGCATTGAAGATACCGGTGCATAGTCTTTCTACTACAATCACTACTATCTTGGGATTTAACCAAGGGAAAAGTGAACCTTTGGGCAAGATCCGCCTAAAACTTCAAATAGGCAATCTTCGCACAAAGGTGACCTTTTACATCATCGACAATCATGGTTGTTCTTACAATGCTCTTCTGGGAAGACCATTCTTGCATGAACACAACGTTGTTCCATCAACTCTTCATCAATGTTTTAAATACGTTGATGACAAAGGGCAAGTTCACAAAGAAGTTGCAGATCTTTATCCTTTCAAGGGTGTTGAAGCTTACTGCAATGATGCTCGTATGTATAAAGACGAGTTTATGAAAGTAGTATTGGCTATGGATACTGAAGAAGATCAAAAAGCAGTACCTCAAGACACTCTCATCATACCTGTTAAAGGGCGAGTTTCTCATCCTCAATCTTCTAAGCCACTGGTTATTCATTTGCCAGTTCAAAAGAAATCAGTTGATACTGATGAAAATCAAAGGGAGCTCACCTCTTCTGAGCCACTTATTATCGACTTACGTCGTAACAAAGACAAAAAGCAGCTCATTCCTTCAGAGCCATTTGTTGTTGATTTAATTCGCAACAAAGAAAAAAGGGAGCTCACCTCTTCTGAGCCACTTGTTATCGATCTTCGTCGTAACAAGCCTCCTCCACGTTCTTCTTCTCTCCCTCTTGTAATCAATTTGACCAAACCTGTTAAGGTTAAAGGTCCTGTTGTAAATACTGCTGTACAAATCAATGAAAAAGCACCTACTTTCCAGTATACTGATGTTATTTATTATACTAAACGTTATTTGGATATGTTAGATAGCTTTCAATCAATCACAATGGGAGTCGTACAATCTCTTCAAACAGAAGTTTCACTTGAAGATCCAGATGATTCTTACCGTATTCACCCTCCTCTAAAAAAAGGTGAAAGTCCAGCAATTTTCTACAAAAGACCAGAAACAAAAATTAACTATTTGGACGATAGCAAAGTTAACGATACGGGACGTCTCCAGTTCCATCGTTATAGTCAACAATCAAAAGACATCGTCCGAAAGATGGGTTACGATTTCAAAAGTGGCCTTAATTATGGTAAAGGTAGACGGACTCCCATTCATACAACAGTTCCAAAAGGAAAATCACAAATGTATTATGGCAGGACTAAGAAAGGTCTTGGATATACTTCTCCTCCACTGTTATCTCCAGCAGCCTCTGAATCAGATATTGAAGAGCGTTCTAATTCTTCTGATTCCAGATCATGGGATTCCGATACTAGTATCGGTGAAGTACATCGTATAATTGTCTTCTAATATGGTCTCCGCTGAACTACCAGAAGGTTGTGATGAAGACGTTGAAGAAAGCCCTGAAACAGATCCTTGGGCTCAACAGATGGATAATCAATGGGTACTTCGATTTGAACAACGTGAACCACCTACTGAAGATCAATTAGTTCAAATTGATGTAGGAGAAAGCGAGTCTCCTCGTCCAATCTTCATTAGCAAGAATCTTCCAGAAACAGATAAACAAGAGTTGATTCTTCTCATTAAAGAATACATTGACGTCTTTGCCTGGAGTTACGAGGATATGCCAGGTTTAGATCCCAAGATTGCTACTCACAAGTTGAATATTCTTCCCAATGCTAAACCTGTCAAACAGCAACAAAGGCGATTCAAGCCTGAAATGATGGACGCAATTGACGATGAAGTCAAGAAGCTCATTGCTTGTGGCTTTATTCGAGAAGAGCAACATCCTGATTGGGTGGCCAATGTCGTCCCAGTTTTGAAGAAAACTGGTAAAGTTCGAGTATGCATTGACTTCCGAGATCTTAATGAAGCATGTCCAAAAGATGAATTCCCTCTTCCGATTACAGACGTCATGATCGACAATACTTGTGGGTTCGAGCGAATATCTTTTATGGATGGATTCTCTGGATATAATCAGATCAAAATGCATCCTGAAGATGAAAAGCACACATCTTTCCGTACTCCCCGAGGAGTCTATTGTTATACAGTAATGCCATTTGGTCTCAAGAATGCTGGTGCAACTTATCAATGAGCCATGAGTACCATCTTTCGAGATCATCTGTGCAAGACTGTCGAATGTTATGTTGATGACATTGCTGTCAAAAGTCGACTAAAAGAAGATCACATTCAAGATTTGAGAACAATATTTAATCTCATGCGCCAACATCAGCTCAAAATGAATCCCACCAAGTCATTCTTGGGTGTCTCTAGTGGCAAATTTCTCGGCTTCGTCATTACCTCTAAAGGTATACACGTGGATCCTGAGAAGATCAAAGCCATCCAAGAGATGCGTCCTCCACGCAATCTAAAAGAGCTACGAGGATTTCAAGGACGACTTGCGTACATCAGGCGATTCATTTCGAACTTGTCTGGACGCTGTAGACCATTCACTCAACTAATGAAAAAGGGTGTATCTTTTATTTGGACTGAAGAATGTCAACGAGCATTCGACGATATCAAACAATATCTTATGAACCCACCAGTCTTGGTGCCACCTATCTCTGGCATTCCATTTTTGATGTATGTCCGTGCTATGGATCATTCATTGGGTGCTTTACTTGCCCAAAAGAACAAAGAAGGTCATGAACAAGCTATCTATTATCTTAGCCGAACTATGATTGGTGCTGAACACCGTTATAGTCCGGTCGAGAAAGAATGCCTAGCTCTCATGTTTGCGGTACAAAAGACGAGGCATTATATCATTGGTCAAACTATTCATGTGATATCTCGAGTAAATCCTCTACGAGTACTCATGAAGAAGCCTAGTACACTTAACTCCCGGTTGGCTACATGGGCAATCCTGCTTGCTCAATATGACATGATATATGTTCCACAAAAGTCTGTCAAAGGTCAAGCGTTGGCAGACTTCTTAGCGGCTCATCCTGTACCCGAAACATCTAAACTCTACGACGAAATTCCTGATGAGACGATAGAAGTCAACACGATCTCTGAAGAATTTCCAACATGGCGTCTGTTCTTTGATGGTGCATCAAGAATTGGACCAAACGGTGCTATTGTGGCGGGTGTTGGAGTTGTTCTTGTTTCTCCAGACGGATTAACTATCCAAAGAGCCTACTCTTTAGATGAACCTTGTTCCAACAATGTGGCAGAATACAATACTTTACTTGTCGGCCTTCAGTTAGCTAAACAACTGAATGTTGAATATCTGGAAGTTTATGGCGATTCTAAATTGGTTGTGAACCAGGTTAGAGGAACCTATGAAGTCCGCCATCAGGATTTATTACCTTATCATGAAGCTGCAATTAATATAGCTACATCATTCAAAGCTTTCTTCATCGACTATGTTCGACGAGCTTGCAATACTGAAGCAGATGCTTTGGCCAATCTTGCAGCTGTCTTAGCCATTCCTATCAAAAGACAGCAGGTGGTGGTTATCTCCAACCGAGAACTGTTCTGTATTGAAAACAATCGTAATATTAAATTCAGCAATTTTGCTAAAGCCAATTTTATCAATGATGATTGGAGAATTCCTTTTATCGATTTCGTAGTACATGACATACTTCCCGAAGATCCTAAGGAAGCTATAAGCGTTCGTCGACGATCTCTCCGATTCTACTACAATCAAACTACTAAAACACTCTATCGACGAACTTATGATGGTCTTCTTCTACGCTGTTTAGCTGGTGATGAAGCCAAACAAGTATTGCGTGAAGCTCATGATGGTGTCTGTGGAGCACACCAACCTGGTCCTAAACTTCAGGATCGCATTAGACGCATGGGCTATTACTGGCCCTCTATGGTATCAGACGCTATTGAGTATGCAAGGAAATGTCATGCTTGTCAAATTCATGCAGACTTTATTCATCAACCATCAGAATTTCTACATCCAACTGCTGCTTCTTGGCCTTTTGAAGCTTGGGGTATGGATATCATAGGACCCATTAATCCTCCTTCGTCTAGAGGTCATCGGTTTATCTTGGCGATAACTGATTACTTCTCTAAGTGGGCAGAAGCTATACCTCTAGCTGAAGTTAAGACTAACAGTGTCATCAACTTCGTTAAACACCATGTCATCTATAGATTTGGTACACCGCGAAGAATCATTCATGATAATGGACCTCAATTTATCAGTCAAAAGTTCACTAGATTCTGCGATGATCACCGGATTAATAATGTCGCTTCGACAGCATACAATCATGCTGCTAATGGTTTAGCTGAAGCTTTTAACAAAACCATCATTAAACTCCTCAAAAAGTTTGTATCCACTAACAAAAGGAACTGGAGCGAGAAACTTGGCGAATGTCTTTGGGCCTATCGAACTACAGTCCGAAATCCTACAGGCTTTACACCTTTCTCTTTGGTGTATGGTTGTGAAGCTGTTCTTCCTTTAGAGCTGCAAATTCCTTCTTTAAGGATCGCTATTGCCAATGAGCTTACTACAGAGAACAACGATTTTCTTCGACTTCAAGAGTTGGAAGCATTGGATGAAAAGCGATTAATGGCTCAACAGCATATTGAGCTATATCAGGCCCGTATCTCAAAGACTTTCAATCGCAAAGTTAAAGTCAGAGCATTTCAGCAAGGAGAACTTGTTCTAGCAGTCAGACGTCCTATGACTATGACTCATATGAGTAAAGGGAAATTCGATGCGAAATGGGAAGGTCCCTATGTTGTAAGCAAAGTCTTCTCAAATGGAGCTTATCAACTTTCAGAGCTTGATGGTCGAATTGCCATGATGCCTATCAATGGCAAATTTCTTAAGAAGTATTTTGTATAAATGTAAATGCTTGTAACATTGTCAAACAGGATCAGGTTCATAAATAAAATGCAAATTTTATTTCATCATATGATAGTACATAATATTAAAGGTCACTATCATCTTTTTCTATATTCGGACGCGGGCCACTGCCGTCCTTCTCGAAGACATGATCAGCAAAAGAGCTAAGAACCTCCTTGCTGGAACCCACGAGGAATTTGCAGGCGGCCATCCTCATGGCTTCTTCTTCTTCAGTCCTTCCTGATTCGAGCAGGAAGTCCAAGATATCTCGTGGCGGCTGGTGTGCAGACGGACCTTTGCCCGCTTTTGCCTCCTTCGGCTGGATTGGATCGGCAGGGCGCTCTTCAGTGCTCTTCTCAACCTTCGGGGCGATCTCGGTCTTCTTAGATGCTTCTCCGGACGACATTTTTATGTTGAAAAAAGCAGAAGTGTTCATTCCTGTCAGATTTCTGCTATATTTATAAGCAGAAGTTTCTCAAATAACGAAGCGACGGTTCATCCGTTCATTTAACACATTCATCAGACGGTTCATCCGCTCATTAATGCCCGACGGTTCATCCGTTCATTTATCATATTCATTTGACGGGTTCATCCGTTCATTTATCATATTCAACCGACGGTTCATCCGTTCATTACTATCACCTGACGGTTCACCCGTTCATTTCACCTGATGGTTTATCCATTTAATCGTTTATCTACTCATTTGACGGTTTACCCGTTCATTGTCATCCATCATTTGACAGTTTACCTGTTCATTCATTTTATATACATTGACGATTCATCATCGTTCATTATCTATATCAGCAACTGGTTGTTTTCGGCTAAGTTGTCAAGACGAAATAATAATATTCAATATATTTTGCCACGTCCATATTACCTCTGAGCAGATATAATGAATATAATTATTTTCTACAAAATCATCAAGAAATATATCATGTCTTGCACCTCTGAATATATTTTCTATCTCTATTATTTATATCTAAATAAGATATGCAGTAAATAATGGAGCCACAACAAAATGTCTTTTATATTAAAAATACGGGACATTACAAAAATGTAGCTATAAAGCAATGAAACACAAAATACAAAATCAAGAAGGAGGGACAATCAGATTGTCAATTTGCTGCTTCAATGTCTGCAGCTCTTCTTCATGTGTAGATTCTACTATCCTTCTTGCTTCCTCCATCCCATTTTCTTCATCAAAAATGGGCATATTTACTGTCCTGCGGGTAATTTCAGCGCTATGAGTCTCGTCATACTCATTTTTCTCCTGAATTAAGGCATTAAGTTGTTCAATCATAAATCGTTGATTAGCAGTTTCTTCTTCAAATTCCTTCTGAAGGCGAATAATTTCCGCTTTCAATTCAGCAAGCCTCCGTTCTTTGTTCTCAGCTGCCAAAGTAACTGATTCTATCTTTGAGTTGAATTCAGCTGACTTTACAGAATGAGCTTCTAAAAGGTTCTGAAGGTTTATCCTTTCTATATCAACTTCTTGAGCTAGTCGTTCATATTCAGCTTGTACCAGAGAGTCTATATTCTTCTTCTTGAGCTCTTTATATTTCTTTATAGATACTTCCAACTCATCTAATATATGTTCAAGAAGAACGGCTTGGGCTTCGTCTCCTTGGCCTCTTATTGCTTTTATCAAGAAAGAAGTGGGATCTCTAACCATGATGAAGTTAGCTCCTTCCTTTTCTATCATTTTACGGACAAGAGATCCCAATGACTCAAAGAAACATCTGGTAAAAGATTGGACAACTTGCTGATTGATGGCTATAGTTCCAGGAGTCGAAGCTACCCCTGTTGAGGATGGAGTATTCGGTTGCTCAAACCTTTGTTGCTGAATGATGGGCTCTTTAAATAAAGGAGCTAAGGTAGAGCTAGTTGCTCCTCCTGCTTGTTCTTCTGCAAAAGAAAAAAAGTAAAATAAATATCTTACTAATTTGTTAATAAACAAAAAGATCAAATAAACAGTCTTACCTTGATTTGATCTAACCACAACTGTATCTCCTGCTGGAATAGACTCCCGTTGAACGGAAGTAGCTTCAATTGCGACAGCTTGGCTGCTGCCTGCTTCCGAACCGCAAGATAAATGATGGCTATTACTAACAACTACCGTTGGAATAGGCACCATAGCCAAGTCCCTCGGAGGTGTTGGTAAAGTATCAGGATCTGTAAGAGTTACAAATGAAGATATTATATATATATCAAAGAAAGAAGATTGCTAAATCTCGGTTTATACCTTGGGGTTCGGTGATGGGATTCTCTTTCGGAACATCTTCACCAGCCGCTTCTTTAAAAGATATTTCTATCCTAACATCTTCATCAGGATTAACAACCTTTTCTGCGAGCGCCTCCACTTCAATATCTTTTTTAAGATTTGAAGCATCATCAGCGGTATCAAGAGGTATGTGCTCTTCGTTGTTCCCTTCAGGATCCTGTATATACTCGTCGACATTTCCAGATGACGAGCTTTCTTCATCCTCTTCTTCTTCCTCTTGTGTTGCATTCCCACTGTCGGTTGCAGTCTGATCTTCTTGCAAGCTATAACTGCAATCGGCCAAAGCTGCTATCATTTCATGCTCTTCTTCTTCACGAAGAGTCTTAGGAGTAGAAGGAAGCTGGGTTGTTTCCACGACAGGTGAAAGAGGTCGTGTAATATTTTGCTCATCTTCAATGATGTTTTCTCTGAATGTTTCAGCTTCAGTTCTAGGGTCGAGATCTCCCCTCTGTTCAGTTTTTTCAAGGGTTTTATTCCCTGATTCAGAAATAGGTGTAGGAGATGGCATTATAAATCCTGCTGCAGCATCTACTGAAGTCAGGAGTTGCTTAGAAGAAGAAGCTTCTAAATTTCTTCTGGTGACCAATTTCTTCTTTCTTCTGTGTAGAGGTCTGTCGGGGCTCTCTACATCTATTGGTGTTATTTGCTTCTGTACAGAAGTTGGTGTAGTAGCAGCTTCTTGGTTTGTCTCGGCTAGCTGTCGAGATTGGGATCTTGTAGTCACTTTATCAGAAGAATGCTCTAAGACCAATTTCTTCTTTGCTACAGGAGCAGGAGGCTCCTCTCTTCTTCTTTTCTTGGCAGGAGACTTTCCCACTTTTAAAGAGATTCGCAATGCTGCGTTTATCTCTTGTTGAAACATCATTTCTCTTGCAGTTTCTAGAGGTGCATCTACCGGTTCCTGTGCCTCTTCATTTATAGGGATTGATGGGGCAATTCTCCCTTTTCTCAATCTAGTTATAGAAGCAAAACTGTCAGCGAGATTAAAGTTCTCGGCAAAAGTATTTGCAGATGTATAAAATACTGAGTATGTATAGAGCATCCGAGGACCTTGAGGGGTGCTCTTTGGTGGCATAGAGAAAGTAGCTTTTGTATCACGGGCATTGTAGTAGGCCCAAGCGCGGGCCCCGTCAATCAAGAAACCTTTGCCCTGAAGGCAAGTGATTGCGTTCCCAACATGGAACTGATCATACCCAAATTGTCTAGCAAAACGGCTAGGGAGGTATGGTTCCAAAAAGCATTCTTCTTCGAAGCGGTATACTAAATGAGATGGTCGAATTATCTTCAACCATTCAAAAGCCACACGGTTTAAAGGCTGCAGTTTTGAATCTACCATATTGGGTGGCATCTGGTCGTGACCGGTTGGGAGAGGGGCGCAACTGAAGTTCCATCCTCTGTTCAAATTTAAAACAAATCTGCACTCGCTCAAAGAGGTGTACTTCCATTTACCTTGAGAGTATCTGCGCAAGAAGCTGCCATCTACTGGTCCCATACCAGGGTCCATTAAAGTTGGATAGTGGAGGAGTAACCATCCAAAGAGATAAGTGTATGGCATTTCGAGACGGGGGAATTCTTTCTCTCCCTTTGCCTTCAGCATTGAGTCAACATACAAGCGAAGACTCGCATTCAATCTGCAAGTCATTGCCGACAGTAAGTCAACCTTATAACCAAAAACTAGCTTGACGGCAGCGAAAAGTACACCGCGATGGAACCGGTCTACTGCACTAGATCCCGGGACCACGAATCGTCTGAGCCAGTGTGTTAGAAACCCTGCTAATTGGGCTTCTTTGGACATGGGTCTGTAACCCATTCTCAAAAAACTCTCCAAAGTGTCACCTTTCTTTAAAGGTGGACATTGATAATCATCCTTCATTTCTTTATCATAATATTTACTTTGTTCCATAATCTTCATGACTTCCGTGTCACTTAAAGGTTTGAAAAAATGAGGGTAACATTGGTCATTTTCCTTGGTCTTCTTTTCTTCAATATGATTTAAGAACAAATATGGCAACCACTTCGAAGAATAGCAAGTATTGGCTGTAGCACTCTTATAGTACAAAGAGCAAATTTTGTAATGGCATAGCAGTTCTTCAAACACTGTTACCATTTCTGCATTTTCTTTCCTGAGTCTCTCCAACTCATTATTTGTGGGAACATACTCTTCGTACGGAGCATCCGCCATAGGCAAATAGGAGATGTATTTCATTTCATGGAGTGCAAACCCCATCTCTCCACCAGGGGTCATGAATGTTCCTGTTCTGTAATTGTATCGCTCAGCCAAAGCCAAAAACATATGAGGGTTTGGGGCGAAGCCATACACAGTAGCATGTACTGCTTGATAAAGATTAATTTGTTGTAGTCTGTCCCGGAAGGCTGTCAGAATCCAATTTGCGATACAACTCCACCGTTTGTAGTCTGGATTCACTAATCCCGTCATTCTAATATCCTGTTCCGGGTATCTTCCTTCTTCCTTCGCAAATTCATTTACGAATATAGGGGTTCTGACGGGCATCAGCATAGAAGAGTTTTCCGGAGGAATGCAGCTGGGTCTCAAACCTCTCAGCATAACACTGTATCTGTCGGAAGAGCTGTAAAACATATCTTTCCCGTTAACTTTCTTTACAAAAATTTTTCCTGTACGAGCATCTTGAAGAAGGGTAATGTTCCAATCCATTTTCCTTGGGTAGCTCGCATGAGCGTACCGTGACAAAGGAAGGCATCGAGCAATGTTAGGAATGAAGAATGATCTGTCTTCCCAGTGAACTACCATCTCTTCCATCATTTGCCTAGGCTGGGAGACCTTTTCAATGGCGTCACCAAACAAGAATAAGGGTTTCTTGTGGATAACAGCATCTGCTGATTCCAAAGGCTGTCCATTCATCAGACACATTAAAGTTTCGTTGTCCTGAGAAATTAATATTGCCTGACGAGAGGCCGGCAGATCATATTGAGGGTAATGGACATGGGACAAATCCTCTTTGTATTCAGATTCTGTGAGAGTTCCCACAAAGTGTTCGTAGTCTGGATCTTCATTTACTTCAACTGCATCAAACAAACAGAAAAAATTAGTCCAAGACAAAGCATTATGTTTTTTAACATAGAATATTAGAATGCGCAGTATCAGTTTGCGCTGACATGACTTGCGCAACTTTAGTTTGCGCCGACATAACTTGCGCAACATTTGTTTGCGCATCATAAAAAAATGATGCGCAAAACAATGACTTGCGCTGATATCTGCGCAATATAATCGATTGCGCTGACTTCCTGCCAACACAAAATCGATAATTTGCGCAAGAATGCAGTCTTCGTAAAAATGAAGATCTGATATTTGATGCAACCAAAACCCTAAAAAGGGTGGCGCAATAAGAACTTATCTCTAAAAAGAGATGAGTTTCAAAAGAGTCGAATCATCCTAAGGAGGCATTTTCGATCGGATTCAACTACCTCTCAGCGCAGGGTGCGCGGATTCATGTCGGGAAGCTCGCCGCGCAACTCTGTCAGAGGATTCAGCCGGGGCTTTTCCCTTCGCAGCAGCGGCGGCGGCAACATTTGATCGTCGAGGCGCCATGGAAGTCGTCGGAGAAAGAAGACAGAAAGGGTTCGGGGATTTTTTTCTCTCAAAAGCACGAAAGAGGCAAAGTAAAAAAATGAAATGAAGAAGTGGGCTATTTATAGCCTTTGAAATACGAAACGGCTGCCTTGGATTGCGTCTAAGATCAGGGAATACTTCGCTTTGCGCAGACAGCTCATCATCATGCGCAACTTGATTCAAAAATTCAAAAAATTTAAAGTATTTCGAAACTTTGAATCAAATCAACTTTCGAAAACTTTGAAGGGGGTCTTGTAGGTCCTAAAAAATCAAGTTGTATCAATCAACAGAATCAAGAAATCAAGATATACATCATCTTGTTGAATTGCGCAGACAACAGATTGCGCAGCCATCCGATTGCGCATCCTAATTTGCGCACACAACCGATTGCGCAAGCTGACGTGGCAGAAGTCATCATTACTGAATCAAATCAAATCTTTTCTGACAACTGACAGCGCGGATAACAAGGAATCTGTTCGTTTCTTGCGCCGCACAGTGCTCGAGGGCGGCTGACAGCTGGCAGCGCAAACCAATCCTGCGCAGTTTGAGTTTGCGCAAACCATGTATGCGTAATTCAACTCTGCGCACTCTATCAAAAGTAACTGTTAAGTTACACGTGGCATTCATGCCATCGACTGTTTATTACGTGGCAACTGTTTATGCACGATCATGCGCATTTCTATCAAATCATGCCATGTGTCCATGACAATCGGCCCACGATCCAGTAACTATCTGCGCAAATCATTGTTGCGCAAACCAATACTGCGCAAATCATCCTGCGCAGTCCAGAATAACTGAAAGTTAGTTATTTCCAGAACTCTATAAATAGAGTTTCAAGTCTTCATTCATGGGGGATCAGGATTAGAGATTATAGATCAGAGAGTGCAGGAGTTCTTGTCAAAGTGCTGCTGGGTTCTTCCGAGACTTTTGTCTTCAAATTCAGAGGCTTTTGCCTTCAGTTTTCAAAGTTCTTTTCAACTTCAAAAGCTTCGTCTTCAAAGTTCACATCGTCCAAGGGATAAAGCAATCGTCATCAAGATTGGATTCCTACAGTTGTAATTTTCCCAGAATTCTTGTAATCTTTATTACAGTTTGTATCAATAAAGTTTTATACTTTTGTTTTTGCAAACAGCTGGCTCTGCAACAGAAGACGATTGATCTGGGTGAGTGGACGAAGTCTCATTTGCTGATTCGCTTGCGTCTAATAAGAATCTGAGTTTTTGATTGAATGCTTTTGTTAATAACAAGATGGTAAATCATTGAGTATGCTTTAAGAGAATTCACATGTTGCCTTGCTAAGAAATGAATGTTGCCTTGATAAAGAGAACCTTATCATGCTAATAACAAGATGGTAACCAGTATGTATGCTTGTAAGAGGTTTCACATGTTGCCATGCTAAGAACAAGGAAAAAAGAGAACCTGTATGCTAAAGAAAGAATTAATCTGCATGCTAATAAGAAGACTTGTTGCCTTGCTAGTACAAGAAACTAGATAATCTGCATATATAAGAAGTAGAACTGCTCAACTGCTTGCTTGTAAATGTATGTCTAACGCAGAGGGCATCCATGTGAAAATGGGTGCCGGTATGTTATCTGGGGGCTTCGGCTCCATTATCTGGGGGCTTCGGCTCTGTTATCTGGGGGCTTCGGCTCCATTATCTGGGGGCTTCGACTCTGTTATCTGGGGACTTCGGCTCTGTTATCTGGGGGCTTCGGCTTTGTTATGGCTTCGGCTCTATTAAATGGGGGCTTCGGCTCTGTCATCTGTTATCTGGGGGCTTCGGCCCCATTATCTGGAAGCTCGGCTCTGATTAAAAGAAAAGAAATGAATAATTGCTAAAAGATCAAATGTGCCTCAAGAGTTTAGATCATATAGATAAAAGTTGGTATTATCATATTTATGTTAATCCTTGTCTTGTGCAGGGATGGACGGTCGGCTATGGTAAGAATCACTTAAAAGTGATACATATGTACTGCTTAAGTCTTTGACATTAATTGCTTGCAGAGATTTATCTATGCCATAAAATGCTATGTTCCACAAAAGAAAATATATTGTATCGTGCTTGTAATCTGACCCTAAGTTTGTCATGAACAAGAGAAAAGAATGCTAAAGATGTTGTCCCTAATGAAATGATATGCTTATGAAACACGCTGCGCACTGCACAAATGAATAGTCATCGTGCTAGAATTGAATAGTCCCTGGTATGCTTGAATTGAAACGAAATGATATGTTGGCTTTTCAAAGATGTGTTTTCAAAAAAGAAAAAGAAATGTAAACTGACTCTGTGTGCATGAAATGAACATAGGTAAAGAGTAGCAAGATCACATCACAAGAAATATTATCTCACTAAATGATCAGTGATCGTTTCAGATAAATGTAGCTCTTTGTCCAAAATTCACCAGTATGCTGATATACTGACCCACCATCAGTCTGCATGTAGGTGTACTATGCATCGAAAAGGATAGTCCGAAGCGTTAGCCCGAGCCTCATCCTCAGGACCAGAAATCAGAAGAGATGCCAAGAGATGACATCTGTTGCAAGAGTTTGGTTTTGTATATAAAGGGATGTAATTGTATAGGAACGGGATCATTGTAATCTGTAAAGTTCTGAGAGAATATAATATTTTATCAGAGAGAATCGAGAGCTTGTAATCTTTTCAAATAAAATCAATAAAGAGATTTGTTTCTTGTTACCATTGTGTTCAATGCATGTATTCTGAAAATATGTTCGCTGCTGCTTCAATTATCTGCGATACGTTCTGCTGCGTATTGTCAACCTTGTCTATCTTGTCTTGCTTCAGGTCTTGGCCTTGTGCAAGCGCAACTTTGGCTTGCACGACATCACGCCTTAGCAAGGATGAACGGTCCCAAAGAGCCCGAAGCGAGGACGAAAGGACTCTACGGGATCGGGGCGTGACAGAATGGTATCAGAGCAACACGATCCTCTGGCCAATTTTGATTCAATTGAATTTGTACATGTCTTTTGATCGAAATTCCGTTATCTACTCGATATCAATAATGAGATGAATGTTCCATACAATAAGTCCATAAATATTTTTATGATGCCGATAAATGTTTTATCGATTTGATTGATTGAGATTGAAATGCTTGATTGAACCCGCGTTTTGATATGACCTGAATCATGATTTCATGGATTGATGATGGCGAAGGATGAAGATATCGCTGCTAAGGATATCGTAAGTTTCTCCTTAAGTTTCGAGGACGAAACTTCTTTTCGGTGGGTAATTATGTAGTGCCCCGCTCCGCGAAGGCAATAGATAGACAGAAAGATCGGATCGCTGGCTCTGCAACAGAAGACGATTGATCTGGGTGAGTGGACGAAGTCTCATTTGCTGATTCGCTTGCGCCTAATAAGAATATGAGTTTTTGATTGAATGCTTTTGTTAATAACAAGATGGTA
Organism: Iris pallida; assembly: GCA_029216955.1. Lineage (NCBI taxonomy): Eukaryota > Viridiplantae > Streptophyta > Magnoliopsida > Asparagales > Iridaceae > Iris > Iris pallida. The sequence continues at coordinate 20,083 of JANAVB010044529.1, read as the reverse complement.
AATCATTGAGTATGCTTTAAGAGAATTCACATGTTGTCTTGATAAGAAATGAATGTTGCCTTGATAAAGAGAACCTTGTCATGCTAATAACAAGATGGTAACCAGTATGTATGCTTGTAAGAGATTTCACATGTTGCCATGCTAAGAACAAGGAAAGAGAGAACCTGTATGCTAAAGAAAGAATTAATCTGCATGCTAATAAGAAGACTTGTTGCCTTGCTAGTACAAGAAACTGGATAATCTGCATGTATAAGAAGCAGAACTGCTCAACTGCTTGCTTGTAAATGTATGTCTAACGCAAAGGGCATCCATGTGAAAATGGGTGCCGGTATGTTATCTGGGGGCTTCGGCTCTATTATCTGGGGGCTTCGGCTCCATTATCTGGGGGCTTCGGCCCCATTATCTGGAAGCTCGGCTCTGATTAAAAGAAAAGAAATGAATAATTGCTAAAAGATCAAATGTGCCTCAAGAGTTTAGATCATATAGATAAAAGTTGGTATTATCATATTTATGCTAATCCTTGTCTTGTGCAGGGATGGACGGTCGGCTATGGTAAGAATCACTTAAAAGTGATACATATGTACTGCTTAAGTCTTTGACATGAATTGCTTGCAGAGATTTATCTATGCCATGAAATGCTATGTTCCACAAAAGAAAAGATATTGTATCATGCTTGTAATCTGACCCTAAGTTTGTCTTGAACAAGAGAAAATAATGCTAAAGATGTTGTCCCTAATGAAATGATATGCTCATGAAACACGTTGCGCACTGCACAAATGAATAGTCATCGTGCTAGAATTGCATAGTCCCTGGTATGCTTGAATTGAAACGAAATGATATGTTGGCTTTTCAAAGATATGTTTTAAAAAAAAAGAGTAAACTGACTCTGTATGCATGAAATGAACATAGGTAAAGAGTAGCAAGATCACATCACAAGAAACGTTTTCTCACTAAATGATCAGTGATCGTTTCAGACAAATGTAGCTCTTTGTTCACAATTCATCAGTATGCTGATATACTGACCCACCATCAGTCTGCATGCAGGTGTACTATGCATCGAAAAGGATAGTCCGAAGCGTTAGCCCGAGCCTCATCCTCAGGAGCCAGAAATCAGAAGAGATGCCAAGAGATGACATCTATTACAAGAGTTTGGTTTTGTATATAAAGGGATGTAATGTATGGGAACGGGATCATTGTAATCTGTAAAGTTCTGAGAGAATGTAATATTGTATCAGAGAGAATCGAGAGCTTGTAATCTGTTCAAATGAAATCAATAAAGAGATATGTTTCTTGTTACCATTGTGTTCAATGCATGTGTTCTGAAAATATGTTCGCTGCTGCTTCAATTATCTGTGATACGTTCCGCTGCGTATTGTCAACCTTGTCTATCTTGTCTTGCTTCAGGTCTTGGCCTTGTGCAAGCGCAACTTAGGCTTGTACGGCATTACACCTTAGCGAGGACGAACGGTCCCAAAGAGCCCGAAGCGAGGACGAAAGGACTCTGCGGGATCGGGACGTGACAGTCAGGGCATGGAGGATGCCCATCAGTTGGCCTTAGCAGCCGTGGAGCAGAGGGCTCCACATCATGGGGCACGTCCGAGGTCGGGCGATATTCAATACTTCAAGAAGCTAGGGCCCCGTGACTTTAGCGGGACCGAGGGTGTGGTCTATGCTGTTGATTGGCTCGAGGATATCGAGCGGCAGATGAGGGCCTCCCGCCTCACAGACGACCTGAAGGTCGAGGCGGTGGGTTTGCAGTTGTTAGACATTGCTCGCACCTGGTTCAAGAATGAGAGCCTTTGCTGGGAAGGGCCATACTTGGTCCGAGTTCAAGCTTCTCTTCAAGGAGATGTTCTTCTCCCCTACAGACAAGATCGACCTGATGAGGCAGTTCCAGGATCTGCAGCAGGGCAGTTTATCTGTGGAGGAGTACGTCGCAGAGTTTGGCCGTCTGAGCCGATATACGGATTATATGGTTCGTGACCCAGAGATCAGGACGAGCCGTTTCAGAGAGGGGTTGATCTGGGATATCAAGATCCTTATTTCCTCCTTTTATGAGACTTATACCCAGATCTATGCGGAGGCCCGCAAGGTAGAGCGAGAGTGAGGCTTGAAGCCCAAGAGGGATCGCGATCTTTTTTCGGGGGCTACTAGCAGCATGGGGGCTGCTAAACGCTCTTAGCTTCAACATCATTCTTTCCAGCATCACCAGCCGCAGGTTCAGGCCAGAGCACCGGTTCAGCAGGTGCAACACACTCAGCAGAGACAGGCACATCATGGGGCTCCTTGCAACTTCTGCAAGAAGCCTGGTCACACTTGGGAGGTTTACCGGAAGAGGCTAGGAGTGTGTCTCTTTTACGGCAGTGCAGGCCATCAGTTGAGGGAGTGTCCAGTGAACCCTCATGTTACTGGTACAGCTCAGAGGGTGCCAGCAAGAGTACCTGCAGTGCAGCCGGGGGGTCCACTTCCGACCCAGCAGCAGCGGTTTGCACAACACCACCAGCAACGGGGTGTTCAGGGCAGGACTTTTGCTCTTACAACAGAGGAGATCAAGCCAGTTGCAGATGTTGTGGCAGGTTCGGTTCTTCTTGATTCTTTTCCTGCCTTAGCTTTGTTTGATTCAGGTGCTACACACAGTTTTGTGTCAGTTTCTTTTGCACTTAGACACAACATTATTGCTGAATATCTGGGTAGGACTTGCAAGATTATGACCGGAGAAGGTATTATCCTGGTTAATAATATTTGCAAGGGATGGAGAGTTACTCTGGGAGGCTGGAATTTGAGCGTGTGCTCGCTCGTAATGCCACTTCCGAGCTACGATGTGGTACTCGATATGTACTGGTTGAGCAGGCACCATGCTAGTATAGATTGTAGAGCAGGTAGAGTGTTGTTCAGTCTGCCAGGAGAGCCAAAGTTTCAGTTTGTCAGAGGAGCAGCGGATCCGGGAGATGGATTCTGTGGAGCCTTGTTGGCGGAGAAGGAGTTGCCGCATCCATTTATTGCAGAGTTCTTGGATGTATTTCTCGAGGAATTGTCGGAGATGCCGTCGGACAGAGATGTTGAGTTCTCGATAGACTTGATGTCGGACGCTGAGCCTATTTCTCAGCATGTCTATCGAGTCAACAACAGCGAGTTGGTGGAGCTGAAGAAGCAAGTCGACGAGCTGCAGGACAAGGGCTTTATCAGATCCAGTTCTTCGCCTTGGGGTGCGCCAGTCCTGTTTGTCCCGAAGAAGGATGGTACGATACAGATGTGTATCAACTACCGAGCACTCAATAACCTCACTATCATGAACATGTATCCTTTGCCTAGGATTGATGACTTGTTTGATCAGTTGAGTGGTGCGAGGGTGTTCTCGAAGATAGACTTGCGATCTGGGTACCATCAGCTGAAGGTGAAGCGGAATGACATTCCGAAGACTGTTTTTCGTACCCGTTATGGCCAGTATGAGTTTACCGTCATGCCGTTTCGGTTGACTAATGCTCGACGGTATTCATGAACTTGATGAATAAGGTATTCCATCCATACCTTGACAAGTTCGTGGTGGTCTTCTGTCACGCCCTAGAACCAGAATACTGGAGAGCGGGGGACAGACACAGCCAGCTACGTACATTGAAGTGAATACCACCTCGCAGTACGATCACGGCTGTCTAGATGTATGAGGGTTTACTACAAGCCATCAGTCTCTTATGGTCATGAACAAGCCTAGTGTCTCAATCTCAAACAAGTAAGTTAATGTTATAAGATGTTAGATCATCAGACATACAAAGTAAGGCATCCCAAACATTACATATTCAGATGATCATGAAGCTAGTCATACAAAACGTGAAGACTAGCAAGAGTTTCAGTCATACATGATCAACCCTAGGATTTGTCAATCATGTTACAGCCCGTAGGCAGACAATAAGTAAAGTTGTAAACGAGCTAACACTTGCTCGGCGGCTAAACACCTCAAAAGAATATTTTTTACAAGGAAGTGGGGGAGCAAAATAAGAACCCACTCATTGCCAGGGTTGTGCCTAGTGGTCACCATCTAGCTGGAAGGTAGGGAGATCCTTGGGAGCTACTCCGAAATCTGGCCATACAAAACCAGCTGGGTCAGACCCCAGAAAGAGCAAGTGCCACAAGGGAGGCTTCACTTAAGAACTAAAACCAGCATATTAGCATATGATACATAAAGGATGACGAAATACATGAGTTATAGAAAGCAGGATGATAAACGATAAGATGACTAATGGACTATTCCGGTAACCAAGTTACAACCCGTAAACCAAACAAGGACCGGAGTTGTAACCCTTCTCCTGAACAGAACTTAGTCTCTAACCAATTATCGATAAAGTAAAGCATAAACAAGCATGACCTGAGATAGCCATGTACTGGATCTAGGCAAGACTAGACAAGATAGGACTCCATCCATCATTCACGGCCAAGAAAAGAGTACGGCTTGATACTTTAACTAACTAAGGTTATCACAAGCCTAGTTACTAACAAAATACATCGAGATGTTCCAACAGCCACAAGCCCTGCAGTCTTAATCCAGGTTATCCGGTCACAAGTTGAGAGAGTTGGATTAGGTGACTTAGAGGTGCAACACTTGACAGTGTGCTGGAAATGTGCCCTACTCGACGGCAGGCTACAAGTCCAATTAAAAGCGCCCAGATAACGGGACTGCCTGTAGCTGGGAAATCTCTTCATGAACTACTTGATCACTCTAGTCATTATCCTAGTCAGATTCAGTATGAATCCCTGACCGTAGAAATCAGGAATTATATCCTAGACATGATGGAAGATGAGACATATAGCTTATACAAGCACAAACACCCACGGTGTCAAGACAAAATTTACTTAGCAAGTCAAGATAGTCGTCACAACAACATATCGAGATTATCATATAGGTTTACTTTATCAAGTCAAGAGTGTGTCACAATGGACCATCATCAAGAATTATTATGTCAAGTTACTTGTCAAGAGTGCACCACGATGGATCACTATCAAGAATTATCATGTTACTTGATTCTTGTGAAGAGTGCGCTTTAACTGGCCACTATCATGTTCTATCCTTACATTATCATGAATGAGAGAAACTTGCATAAAATAACTAATAACATATTGTTGAAGCCAAGGAAAAGATCTACAACTTTTATGTTTTGAGTTTTTCAAGATTTTAGCTACAAAACAGCTCAAAGAAGCAAAAACAGTCATTTGGAGTGACTTGCACGCAAGTTGCGCGGGCAAAATCGCCCACGGCGCATGTTGCGCGCAAGTACGGCGCGCGGGCGTAAGGTCGCGCAAGTTGCGTATTGCGTGTGGGCAAAATCGCTCACGGCACATGTTGCACGCAAGCACGGCGTGCGGGCGCGCGACAAAGAAGTGCGCGGGAGCGCGACGCGCATTGCGCACGGGAAAAATCGCCCACGGCGCACGTTGCGCGCAAGCACAGAGCGCGGGCGCATGGCAGAGAAGTGCGCGGGCGTGCGACACGTAAGTTGTGCATTGCACGCGGGAAAAATCGTCCATGGCGCACGTTGCGCGCAACCGCGGCGCACGGGCGCGTGGCAGAGAAGTGCGCGGGCGTGCGGCGTGCAAGTTACGTATTACGTACGGGCAAAATTGCCCACGGTGCACGTTGCTCGCAAGCGCGGCAGCGAAGACACTGCGCGCGGCACTGTTCATCGTCCCGACAGCACCAAAAGGTGTGGGGAACCCATAAACTCAAAAATGGCATAACTTTCTCTTACGAAGTCGAAATCAGGCAGTTCAAAAGCCAAAATTAGGTAGAATTGAATTTCCTACAACGTGAAACCATTAGATTTTGAAAATAAACAAGTTTTATAGATCAAAACCAAGAAAACCCAAAAAATTGCAAACTTAGATCTACAAGAATCTATCCATCAAACCCAAAAATGTCAAGTTCTAAAGAGGCTTAGAATCAAGTAAGGAAGAGAATGGAACAATAAAACTTGAGATCCATCATGAAGCAAGTTGCACTTGCCTAGGCTTGGTAGGTGGGAGGAGTAAATGAAGAAGATGAAGAAGTAAATGCAAAATAATGGAGGAGAGAGAAGGAGTTGACTTATATAGCAACCCCTCTCATCTCAACCCAAAATCAACCAAACCAAGCCAAGTCGAGCCAAGTCATATTGAACCAAGTTGAACCAATATAGTCAAAATTTAAACCAAGGCTAAGCTAAGTAAGATAAGTAAAAATACGGGCCACCTGGCAATTATCAGAAATTCGTATACGTATCCTGAAAAATACGTATAACAGAAAACGAGAGTGACATCTTTGTTGATGACATTCTCATCTATTCGAAGATGCCTGAGGAGAACGAGGAGCACGAGGAGCATCTACGGGTTGTGCTCGAGACTCTAAGGAGGGAGCAGCTGTATGAAAAGTTGTCGAAGTGTGAGTTCTTCTTGGACCGAGTGGAGTTCCTGGGCCATGTTGTATCTGGTGATGGGATTTCAGTAGTTCAGAAGAAGATTACGGTGGTGGAGTCTTGGTCGATACCCAGTTCAGTTGCCGAGATTTGAAGCTTTCTAGGTTTGGCAGGCTACTATAGGAAGTTCGTGCAGGACTTCTCTCGAATAGCGGAGCCGATGACTAGACTCACCAGGAAGGACGTAGAGTTCGTCTGGACTGGTGAGTGTCAGGCTGCTTTCGAGGAGCTGAAGAAGAGGTTGACATCGGCTCCTATTTTGATATTGCCGTCTGGGTCCGGAGGATTCACAATCGATAGTGATGCTTCAGGGAAGGGTCTGGGTTGCGTTCTTCAGCAACATGGGAAGGTAATTCCTTATGCATCTAGGCAATTACGGCCACATGAGAAGAACTACCCGACTCATGATTTGGAGTTGGCAACAGTCATATTTGCCTTGAAGCTGTGGAAATACTATTTGTACGGAGAGCATATAGAAATTTTTACTGACCATAAGAGCTTAAAGTATGTATTTATCCAGAAGGAGCTGAATATGAGGCAGAGGCGATGGTTAGAGCTGATGAAGGATTTTGATATATCCTTATATTACCATCCGGGGAAGGCCAACGTAGTTGCGGATGCTTTGAGGAGGTATCCCGTGGCCATGTGTTTGACTCTGGATCGTCACCTTCTGGCAGATCTGGAGAGCTTGGGCATTGAGGTGATAGTTCCTAGGTTTGAGGAGCAGATGTGGGGTCTTCAGGTGAAGTCAGAGCTGATGGACAGAGTTAGAGCAGCTCAGTTTGAGGATGAGGCTCTGAGGGTCTTCAGGGAGTAGGTCTGGGCAGGACTGTTGGATGAGTTCTCTATAGCGGAAGATGGGTCATTGAGGCATGGTACCAAATTGTGCGTGCCGAGCGGAAGACTTCGGGAGAAGGTTCTTCAGGAGGCGCATCATTCTCAGTACTCTATGCATCCAAGTGCCAACAAGATGTACAGAGACTTAAGACAACATGTATGGTAGTATGGCATGAAATGCGAGGTAGCTCAGTTCGTTTCTAGATGCTTGGTGTGCCAACAGGTGAAAGCCGGGAGGCAGAGACCAGGTGGATTACTCCAGCCACTACCCATTTCTGAGTGGAAGTGGAAGCATATCACTATAGACTTTGTGCTGGACTTCCACATTCTCCAGGAGGGAAGGATACAATTTGGGTCATTATTGATCGATTGACCAAATCGGCCCACTTTATGCCTTTTAAGGTGGGTTTGTCTACGGAGAGGCTGGCCGAGATGTACGTGCGGTAGATAGTCCGATTGTACGGGGTTCCAATGAGCATAGTCTCGGATCGGGACAGCCGATTTACTTTCCATTTTTGGAGGAGTTTGCAGCTTAGCTTGGGCACATCGTTCAAGTTCAGTACTGCATACCACCCTCAGATAGACGGACAGTCAGAGAGGACAATTCAGACCCTCGAGGATATGCTTCGTACCTGTATCTTAGAATTTAGGAGATCTTGGGAGGACCACCTTCACTTGGTAGAGTTTGCTTACAATAACAGCTACCAAGCTAGTATAGAGATGTCACCTTTCGAGGCTCTATACGGACGGAGGTGCCGCACTCCCTTGTCTTGGGATGATGTCGGCGAGAGGGTTTTGCTTGGCCCTGAGATGGTAGTGGATGCTGCAGAGAAGGTCAGGATTATCAGAGATAGACTTCGGGTGGCGCAGGACAGGCAGCGGCATTGGGCCGATAGCTACCGAAGGCCGTTGGAGTTTGAGGTATAATTTAGCTTTTTCTAGTATTTGAGTCTGATTGTGATTGTTTTAGATCAAGCTTTAAGACTTGTGTTTTTGTTCTAGGTTGGTAATCTTGTGTTTCTGCGGATTTCTTCGACGCATGGCACGATTCGTTTTGGTGGAGGCTGGAAGCTTAGTCCACGGTACATCGGACCTTTCTGTATCTTAGACAGAGTCGGTGCAGTAGCTTACCGACTGGAGTTACCGCCCGCACTAGAAGGAGTGCACAATGTGTTCCTGTAGCTCCCCTTCCCGGAATTTTTTTAAATATTTATTTATTTATTTATTTGATTTAAATGAGGATTTTTAGGTTTTGTAAATAAACGGTAGATGATTTAAGTCTTTGTGGAGTGATGGAGCACCAGACGACTAGGAATCATGGCACGAATAGTGCAGTGGCGTACCTTGACTAGTGTACTAGCCATGCCCGGGGAAGCCTAACCACAGGAATGTCCTAACTAGGAAAACCAGGCCAAGTTGTGACATGACCATTATAAATAGTTAATTATTCATTATTAATATTAATTAACGTCTAGGTGACCCGGTCGTACCAAACTAGTTAAACTGAACCCGAACCAAACCTAAGCCTATGTAGTCGTGCGGTGTGTCCAAAGACGCCGTATCTATATATTTTATGAGGGTATGTCGTATTTTACTTTAATGATTTACTAGATAAAATATTGTCCTAAAATATTATTATTATTATTATTATTATTATTATTATTATTATCATTATCTATATAATATCAATGTTATTGATTGTATATTTATTTAGGATATAGGATAGCATTGCTAAAATATATTTTAGATTTTTTTTCTAGTTTAATAGGTTATAAATACAAGAGAGCATAGAAGTGTATGTATATGGTATATCTATATTAGGCTCTATACATAAATAGAGTTTGGTTTGTAATTTAGTAATAAAGATTAATGTATGTGTTACAACCATTGATTATAGGAATATTGATATGGGTAATATATATATTTATATTGATATAGGTAGTATTTATATATAGGAATATTGATATGTCATATATATTATTATTGATATATTGATATAGGTAATATTTATATATAGAAATATTGATATGTTATATACATTATTATTGATATATTGATATGGGTGATATATATATTTATATTGATATAGGTAAAATATATATTATGTATAGATGTATACGTGTATATATATATATATATATATATATATATATATATATATATATATATATATATATATATATATATATATATATATATATATATATATATATATATATATATGTTCTAATTAGAAGTAATAGAAAGAATAATACAAATCCATCCCTTAGGCCCAGCCCTTTCAGCCAGTTGTGCACCCAAAGCCCAGCGTGGGCCCAACGCTCCCATCCCGGCCCACATGGCCATAAGCCCCCAGCCCACAGGAGTTTTCCCCAGCCAGCCTCGGGCTGAGCCCACCCCAAAACTTCCCAAAGCAGCAGGGAGTCCCCGACCCCTCTGTTCGACTCAGAAATTACACGCGCGTATATATATGTGAGGGATCGAGAGCTCCTCGATTAAACCCTAACAACACCTCGACCTCACCAGCGCCGACCCTGGCCGTGCGCCACCGCCGAGCACCGCCGACCAGGCACGGTTAACCGATCATACGCGCACAGGCGGAGCCAACGACAGCAGCAACTGTCTTCCCGACCCCAACTTCGTGACAGTGGTTCGCCCCCGTCGGTCGACCGTTTTACGAGCTATCTTTTCAGGTATGACCCCGATCTATACCCCTTCGACTCCCTTCATCTAGTTTTAATTTAAACGAAACGAATTGCCGAGGAATTCGACACAAAGTCGGATAATAAACTGCCCAAAACAGAACAAAATTTCGAGTTCGTGAACCTATTTTTGTAACGCCCCAGTCCCAAAATACGTAGGACCAAGTACGTAGACATGCCAGCTGTATTCATACGAAATACGTAAGTCTCGTATGAATACATAAGCTGTAAAATGCAGTAATCCAAGACAAACTAAATCTCATCCACAATGAAAAGAATAATAATATGAATATCAACTTGAATATTTATGATACAATCGTTGGGTGGAGACAAAGTCCACTACCAACTATCTCAATGAAAGAAAATGTACAATAAATCGAGCAATAAAAATGGCAAGACGAACCAAACGTAATTGCCTTCGAAGGAATGAAGAAGACCACGGCCTTGGCTAGGATACCTGCGGAAAACATGAACACACACCTGGGGAAAAACCAGGTCCTCAGACGGACGTAGCAAGATACAGGAAGAACAAGCTAATATGAACTGTCAAACTAATAAAATAATATGTAAACTAGACATAAATGTGCAAAGGAAATTCTAACCGCCTAACGTGCAATTTAGAGGACAACTTTCATGCGCATGGGTGGGATTTGTGGCTATAAGTACGTAACTGGCATCCAGTGATCCGTATCCGTCCGTAACGTCTAAAACGTCAGAGGGCAACTGCAAAATATCGCCATAGTTCCTTTCGAAAACTATGGGTTACCTGTTTGGCTTCCCATACGCACTAGCGACTGTCCTCCCCCAATATATCCCACACTGTTCAAGTCATGTCCATGGCTCGTCCAGTTTTGTAACTGCTTGAGTCTCTAAAACCTTAATCATAGCAGTCACGAATATCTACCGTCACACGACAATAAAGATAGCTAGTCAATAAGTCGTGCCCCTAGTAACATGTCTCAAACCGTGTAGTGTGAGTGTCACAACCGAAGGAGATATAAGGATATCCCCTAACAAGAAGGTAGTCCGCTAACACTAAGTTAACATGCATTTAGTAAAGTAAAACGACTAAGGAAACTAACAATACGAAACAAAATAAATAATGCATAAAATAAATAATTGACAGTTAATTAGCAAGGTATACTTGCCTGTTGCGACACCTGGTAAGCTGCCTGGTGTGGTACAATACAGGTGGCACAAAGTTCGACTTCGGTGTTACAACTACGCAAGGGAGCCTCTGATGATGGCATGGACTGTCCCATCGGGTTCGGGACGGTCAACTTGATTAGGGTGGACATAAGGTAGTCTAGATTGGCGGAAGAATAGGAATAATAGGACTGGTTATAGACTGGAGAAAATCGAATAAATAATATATACAATAAATTAGAAAACTATTTATAATAATCGAAAAAAAAACTAATTTACTTAGTAAAAACAATTTTTAGTAATATTTGAAAATATGAAAAAAATTGATTCAGGCTAAACGCTAAGTTCGTGAAGGTAACTCTTAGGTAGAAGGCTATACTTTAGTTTGAAAAGTTTGTATACAAAATATTTTTAGAAGTGTATATTATATAGTCATATCTTTTAAGGCTACTATAGAAGAGAGATGCAATATTTTGGTTTTTAAAAAAAATGTAATTCTATATTGGTAACCTCAAATAGTGAACGCAAAAATACATCTGCAAGATTATGCTCATTTTAATGGCAAAACACTAATAATACTTCTTTTTTTTTTAATAATGTGTAAATCATGTATACATGCCATTTTTTTTAGGATACTTTAAAATGTATAATTGCAACAAAATAATAATAGTAATAGTTTATTAAATATGATGATTATGATGATAATAATAATAATAATAATAATAATAATAATAATAATATTAACTGATAAAACAGTAATAATAATTTTAATAATAATGTTAATAAAAATAATAGTAATAAATATGATAATAATAATAATAATAATAATAATAATAATATTAACTAAAAGAAGAAGAAGAACGAAAAAAATTTCCAACACACAAAAATCATTAATGGTACCCAACCCAATGCTAACTGCTGCTGTTCCTCAACTTAAGTCAGAGAAAAGGATTGTTACCAAAAAAAATAAAAAGACAGAAAGGAGGGATAAGGAAGCCGGAATTTTTTTTTTTTGGGCGGAGTGAGAGAGGTTCAGGGAGAGTGGGGAAGGCGGCGCGAGGTCGGGGCTCGGCCTTGGCGACAAGAGGGCGGCGACGAGGCTGGGCGAATGTTGGCGGAGGCGGAAGAAAAGGAGGAGCGGGTCACGGAGAGCGAGTGGCGCTCGGGGCGGCGTGGCTACCAGCGACGACGGCGGGTGTTAGGGTTTCGTCGGGCGCACGGCGAAGGGCGGCGGCGGTCGGAGTGAAAGGGGGAGAAGGGGCCAGCTGCGGCGGTGATGGGGTTTTGGGGGGAAGTCGGCGTCGGGCGGTCGGCTGGTGACGGCACGGCGGAGGAACGGCGCCCGCGGTGAAGGCGGAGGGACGCGCGTGAGGAGGGGGCTGCGGAAGCTCTCCGGAGTTCTTGTCCTCTCCGGAGTTCGGGTCCCCCGATGGTGCTGGCTGTGGACCTTGGCACGGAGGCTGGCCCGAGTACGGTGGAGAGAAGGCGGAAGTTCGACGGAGGGTTTGGGGAGATGAAGCAGTGGGTGAGGATGGGGCGGATGTCTCCGGCGACTGCGGCTGTACTCGTGGAGGATGGCGGAGTGGGGCGCACGCGCCTCCGGCGCGGTGACGACAGCGGAATCGGGTGGTCTGCTCGCGGCGAAATGGAGGTACGTCAGTTAGGTTTGAAGATCTTTAAATTTGGGTTTTTTGTGGTGGTGCCGGTGGCGGTGATTTTGGTCGGACGGGTGGCCAGGGCTGCCCCGGGGTGGTGTCGCGTACGACGGGTCTGGTGGTGGAGACGGGATGTAGCGGGCAATGGTGCTGGTTGTGGTAGGGCTGGGATTCGATGGTGATGCCAACGGTGGTGGCTGCCGTGGCCTGAAACGGGGGTGACGACGGGTGGTTGTGATGGCAGCGGGGGTGGTTGTGCCGGTAGTTGGCCAGAGAAGGAGTTCGGTGGGGCGTAGGGTTAGGATTAGGGCTAGGGGACTGGGTCGTGTCCTGCGCGGCACGGAGATGAATTGTGTTCGGCATGTTGGACACAGGAAAAGAAAATTGTATATGTAATGAATAAATTATAGTAGATGGGAAAAGGGGGACACGGACACGATGCAAGGGGTTGGGAATTATATTTGTGGAGAATTTTTGGCTTGTGGAAAAATAATGGAGGAGTACCTGCCTATTTATAGGATGTGGGAATTCCCATTTAGATAACGATTATGAGTATTTAAAAACCCAATTTAGATAATTCGCAATTTAATTTAAATCATTTAAATCCAAATCTAAAAATAATCCAATTTCAAATATAATTCAAATTTGAATCTAGTTAAATTCTTGGTTTAAAAATAAGATAATTCAAATCTCAAATATAGATATCCATTTAAATAAATCCACAATTTAAATCAAGGATTAAATTGTCACCATGATTTCAAAATATGTTTATCCAAAAATACGAAAAAATAATAATTTCGAAAATTGCATTATTAATTAAAATAAACTAATAAATACTTATGAAATATTCATCTATGACTAAATAATATTTACATAAATATATTTTTCTAAAATAAGATTTTATAGGAATAATTATTTATTATGAAAGGCTTTATAATAAATAACAAACTTGAAATTTTTTGGAATACTAACAAAATAATTATTACGTACAATATTTTGAAACCATAGAAATATAGAAAAAAATATTTTTCAAAAATATGTACGCTCGCACACATTCGCATTCGTCGTGCAAATTCCGAAAAATAAAATTTCACGCGCGACGTACAATACGACTACGCGACGTACAAATACAAAATTTTTAAATCCGTACAAATTTTAATAAAAATATAGTAGAAATTTAGGGATTTTACATCCTACCCAACTTACAAGAATTTCGTCCTCGAAATAAGAAATAAGTAGGGGGGTTGAGAGGGTACGAGGGTAACACGATCAAATCATTCGGCGAGGCAGGGAGACGGCGTTTAACACAAACATGTATTTAGATAGACGAAAATAAATTATGGATATGGAATTGAACGAAGGTTGCGAGTTTAAAGCAATGATAACATGACTTAGAGTTTTGTACGGAATCAAGAGAATAGTTTAGGACATAGGAGGTATGGGTCATAGGGAGGAAACGGCGTACTAGTCATCTAGGTTGAGAGCACGATTAGTAGAGCAATTGGAATCATTCTAAGGTTCCCAACCGGTTAGGAAATCGCGATAGTAGATATAAGGTCGAAGGAAAGGACGAATAGCTTATGGCAAACATATAGTCATATGTCTTGGCCGTGGGCTAGCTAAGCCTTTGTAGAACGCAAGAGTTCGAGGGAAGATGTGAGCGAATACTAATGCGGGTTCAAATGCGATTTAATAGTTCGAAAAGGAGGTTGTCGGTTGCGGTTGAGATCCTAGAGGATATGTCTCAACCATGTAGAATAATCGTATGAAAAGACGAACCAAAGTGCACTAGGTTGATCAGACCATCATGCACCGGCTCTGAGTAGACATATGTTAGTGGGGCCCCCCAATAAAATATGTCCTTGAACAAGCTTGAATAAAAAGTAAGCTTGCAAAAATTAGGCTATTTAGCAGCATTAGTCACGATGGTAAAAACATAGGCACGAGAGCGTAAGAGTGAAAGAAGGTAGAATTAGTTCAACACCTTAAGAATCTAAGTCATGTCATGTGTTGGTCTCGATACAGTCGTCCTATAGTTTTCTTGTCCAAGTCCTTGGTTGACTAGATGGGTTAGGGTCCTCTAAATTCTAGAACCTAAGTGAACTTGCTAATATAGGTCACAAGGACAAAGGGTTTGCTAGGTCATAAGCCATTCTACCCAACTTACAAGAGTTAAACTAGTAGGATGATGGGACAATGGGACAAGTCTACCTAGTATGGATTACCTTTCTAACCAACATCAAGCACGGAGGAAGGATAAGAATTAACGGTAGAGGGAATCAAGCAAGATGCAAATCGAGGAGTCAAGCGAGAAGGCAGTTAAGTGTGTGGATGAGATCCTAGACTTTAATCCTATATGCAGGCTTGCTTGGTACGGTAAAGTAACCAAACAATTTATCTTGACCTGCATGGGCCACCACAATTTTGGAAGACGACAAATCGCTGACCCATCAAGTAATTTAGAAATCTACCTGAAGAGGATTGTAGACAACCTATACGAGATTAAAACCTATTTGGTAGATCCTGATTTTATTGAGTATGTACAAAGATATTCGAATTCAAAAATCATCAAAAATCTGTTTTCAAAATATTGAAAATCCTTCCACACGACGTGCGTCCCGCCATTCCGGGCAACGTGGTCGCGAACCAAAGGCATCGAAAGCTGCGTAACGGCTTCGTAGTCGTGTAGGCTTTGACGGAATTCAAATTGGTCGCGTGTGCGCGACGAATTTGATGCGTATCCGTCGAAATTTACCGTATCGTGCACGTTGCAAATTTCTCAATTACTTTGTGCACGTTCGTCAGATCGAGACAAAACTTGCGCCAACGGGATCGTATCGTTTTTTGGTCCTGTATGCCAAGTTTGGTCAAATTTCGAGACAGTTGAATTCGACGCCGTTTTGCGGGCCCCTCGGTCCCACTCAATGGGCGATTTTGTGCACGGCCCGCCGGAATCCAACTTTGGACATACGGTTGGGTTCGTATCGGAAAACTGGATCCGTAGACATGTACTTTGACGACTTTAGAGACCATTAACCCTGGCACGCTTTTCGGTACAAAGCGGGTCCAACGGCGGATATCATTTTGGCCCGAAATTACCGTTTTGCTCCTGTGTCCGAAATTGACTTAAGGACAGGCAATCCTAGCTGATTTGACTATTTTGAGACTGTTTGCATTGTCTATTTCAGCTTTCGGAGACAGTTGTGATATTTGGACTTCTTGGCTTAGCAATGGACTAGATTGTTATTGGTTCCTCATGCTACCACCAGTCAAGTATACCTTGCCTCCCTCTACAGTTTTACTTACATGTATTTTCTTTCGTTTTTCAGTTATTTGATTGTTTATGGACATTTGCTTTTCGTGTTATTTTTGTGGAGTTATTTTATTGTTTATAGCCATGTTCATGTTTTGGCCTTGTGTTTCACATTTGGAGTTTCTTGTCATTACCTTGCTTGAGTCGCGTCATAGAACGAGTACGTGTAAGTGAACTGGTAAATCCTTGACATAGTTGTCCTTGGCACCAGAGAGTCCACACTCGGGATGAGGGTGTTTTCCTTGATCTGTTTACATCCGTGAGTCCACACTAGGGACTAGGATGTCGATTATTGCACCAGAGAGTCCACGCTCGGGATGAGGATGTAGACTTGACTTGACTTGCACCAGAGAGTCCACACTCGGGACGAGGGTGTTTACATCAGAGAGTCCACACACGGGACGAGGATGTAGTATTTGCACCAGAGAGTCCACACTCGGGACGAGGGTGCCTTGCCGTGAACTAACCAGAGAGTCCACACTCGGGACGAGGGTTAGTACTGACCAGAGAGTCCACACTCGGGACGAGGGTTAGTGTTTAGTTCAAACCAGTGAGTCCACACTCGGGACGAGGGTTTGGTTTCTTCCATTGATCATGGTGTTTCGTTCATCCGGCAGTTCATTATGCGTAGTTGTTCTAGTGTTCGTATTCGTGTTCGTGTTTGTGTTCGTAGTCATTTGTCTTGTCCTTGTTCTTTCTTGTTTATTTCCTTGCGCATGATAAAACTGTTAGATAGGCATGTATATTATGTATCTTGCTATGTCCTCTGAGGACCTGATGATCTCCTCAGGTGTAGCGATTGTATGGAGTTAGCTAGTAGTTCTGGATGGCAGAGGATTTACGGTTCTTGCAGGATTCAGGTATCGTATCATGTTTATTTTCCGCTCGTGCCTTATGTTCCTTATCATGATATACTTTTCTTGTTAGTTATATTTATAGACTCATATCATTTCTTAGAGTCTAATCGGACATATATGCTAGTGGGCTGCAGACCACGACCCATAGTGTTCATTTATGTTTCGTATACTTATTGTGGATTGAGATATAGATTTGTTTGCCATGATTTGGCAGTATACCATAGCCTTGACAGCGTTTATGTATTCGAGTCGGGCTGGAGTCCGTTCGATACGTAGCTGGGCTTGGACACGCTTCGTATCCGAAAAATGGGTGCGGGTCGTGACAAGTTTTTTTGGTGGCCCATGCAGGTCAGAGCATATCGTACCGGTTACGTAACTGTACTGGTACGAGCCTACGACCTTGACTAGACCTTAGAAATCTCAATCCACACTGCCTTGAAAATTCTCCTAGAAATTCTCTACGTCCTTGAAAACTCCATATTTGCTCTCGATTATACTTCCTTGCTTCCTGTGCCATTGATTCTCGTCCCATTTATTTCGGGGTGACGAATAATCGTGCTATCTAGGATTTATCAGAAATTCTTAATTTATAGTATAATATTGCTTGACTATTGAATATTGGTTGTTTATATATATGAGGGATTATAGGTACCATATGTCCTAGATAGTCTTGGTAGAATTTTTAGTTACTAGTTAGAAGATTTTATGATTTTAGTGACCTGTGTTTCAAGGGAGTAGTGTGACCAAAGGTGGGTAGAAGTCCTCAAGTATTCGAGGTTACAAAATATTTGTGAGAAATTAAATTTGAGGAGATTAAGGTTAAAGTAGACTTTCTTCTTGAATTTTAAGAATAGTTACGAATTAGAATTTCGAGGACGAAATTATTTTTAAGGTGGGTAGATTTGTAGCTCCCCTTCCCAAATTTTTTTTTAAAATATTTATTTATTTATTTATTTGATTTAAATGAGGATTTTTAGGTTTTGTAAATAATTATTTAGTTAATTATTACGGTAGATGATTTAAGTCTTTGTGGAGTGATGCAGCACCAGACGACTAGGAATCATGGCACGAATAGTGCAGTGACGTGCCTTGACTAGTGTACTATCCATGTTCGGGGAAGCCTAACCATAGGAATGTCCTAACTAGGAAAACCAGGCCAAGTTGTGACATGACCATTATAAATAGTTAATTATTTATTATTAATATTAATTAACGTCTAGGTGACCCGGTCGCACCAAACTAGTCAAACTGAACCCGAACCAAGCCTAAGCCCATGTAGTCGTGCGGTATGTCCAAAGACGCCGTATCTATATATTTTATGAGGGTATGTCGTATTTTACTTGAATGATTTACTAGATAAAATATTGTCCTAAAATATTATTATTATTATTATTATTATTATTATTATCATTACCTATATAATATCAATGTTATTGATTGTATATTTATTTAGGATATAGGATAGCATTGCTAAAATATATTTTGGATTTTTTTTTCTAGTTTAATAGGTTATAAATACAAGAGAGCATAGAAGTGTATGTATATGGTATATCTATATTAGGCTCTATACATAAATAGAGTTTGGTTTGTAATTTAGTAATAAAGATTAATGTATGTGTTACAACCATTGATTATAGGAATATTGATATGGGTAATATATATATTTATATTGATATAGGTAGTATTTATATATAGGAATATTGATATGTCATATATATTATTATTGATATATTGATATAGGTAATATTTATATATAGAAATATTGATATGTTATATACATTATTATTGATATATTGATATGGGTGATATATATATATTTATATTGATATAGGTAAAATATATATGTATATATATATATATATATATATATATATATATATATATATATATATATATATATATATATGTTCTAATTAGAAGTAATAGAAAGAATAATACAAATCCATCCCTTAGGCCCAGCCCTTTCAGCCAGTTGTGCACCCAAAGCCCATCGTGGGCCCAACGCTCCCATCCCGGCCCACATGGCCATAAGCCCCCAGCCTACAGGAGTTTTCCCCAGCCAACCTCGGGCTGAGCCCACCCCAAAACTTCCCAAAGCAGCAGGAGTCCCCGACCCCTCTGTTCGACTCAGAAATTACACGCGCGTTTATATATGTGAGGGGTCGAGAGCTCCTCGATTAAACCCTAACAACACCTCGACCTCACCAGCGCCGACCCTGGCCACGTGCCACCGCCGCACGCCGCCGGCCAGGCGCGGTTAACCGATCATGCGCGCACAGGCGGAGCCAACGACAGCAGCAACTGTCTTCCCGACCCCAACTTCGTGACAGCGGTTCCCCCCGTCGGTCGACTGTTTTACGAGCTATCTTTTCAGGTATGACCCCGATCTATACCCCTTTGACTCCCTTCATCTAGTTTTAATTTAAACGAAACGGCTTGCCGAGGAATTCGACGCAAAGTCGGATAATAAACTGCCCAAAACAGAACAAAATTTCGAGTTTGTGAACCTATTTTGGAAGGCGACAAATCGCTGACCCATCAAGTAATTTAGAAATCCACCTGAAGAGGATTGTAGACAACCTATACGAGATTAAAACCTATTTGGTAGATCCAGATTTTATTGAGTATGTACAAAGATATTCGAATTCGAAAATCATCAAAAATCTGTTTTCAAAATATTGAAAATCCTTCCACACGACGTGCGTCCCGCCATTCTGGGCGACGTGGTCGCGAATCGAAGGCATCGAAAGCTGCGTAACGGCTTCGTAGTCGTGTGGGACTTGGACGGAATTCAAATGAGTCGCGTGTGCGCGACGAATTTGATGCGTATCCGTCGAAATTCACCGTATCGTGCACGTTACAAATTTCTCAATTACTTTGTGCACGTTCGTCAGATCGAGACGAAACTTGCGCCAACGGGACCGTATCATTTTTGGTCTCCTGCATGCCAAGTTTGGTCAAATTCCGAGACAGTTGAATACGACGCCATTTTGTGGGCCCCACGGTCCCACTCAACGGGCGATTTTGTGCACGGTCCGCCGGAATCCAACTTTGGACATACGGTTGAGTTCGTATCAGAAAACTGGATCCGTAGACATGTAGTTTGACGACTTATAGACCATTAACCCTGGCA
>JANAVB010044528.1:0-36848 GCA_029216955.1 Iris pallida | reverse complement strand
TCGCGTGTACGATTTTGGATTGAGTCAAATGAAATGTTACTTGAGTTTTGGGGCAACGATCTTGAAACTAACTTGAGGAATAGCGATCGAACTTGATCTTGAATATCGAGGAAATTATGGTATATCCAGTTCGGACAATAGCATCAGTCGCATGACTTAAAATTGGTTGCAAAGGAAGATCGTCAGGTTACGCATATCGTCGATGGTATTGAGGCGTATCAAAGATCGATATGCGATAACTCGGGGGTACTCTGACTCGGCGAATAACGATCGTGCAAATGTTATTGTTTCGATGGGTGCTATACTCGGGATATTGAAATGTATCGAGGAAGAGATAGACTTGGCTCGAGGATTCTCTAGTTGAACGAATGACGAACGGACTATCGAACTGAGATCGTAGCTTGGATGAAAATAAGAATGCTTGGATTTGCTTCGTTGACAACCACAACGTTGATGTTCTTGTCTTATGCGGGCGCAACTCCAGCCTCGTACATGCGTCACGTCGATTGGGGCGATCACTTCACGTGAGCGCTGGTATGGTGATTCATACAGTGGAGGTGACCGACACTTGTATGGCGTGGCAATTTGTATGCTTCGACTTGTAGTTTGACGTGAAGGTGACTCGAGAATGAATTGTGTGCTTGAAGAATTGAAATTAATGATTGAGTAGGTCCAATCCGCGTATCCAAAATGAATTAGTCTAGACTCAAACAAGAGTTACGCCCCGATGAGAATGATTATTCTGCGGGTGAACGTTGTATGGTGATTCATGAACCACCGTGGATAATCGAACTTCGCGTGAGATTGAGGGCACAACGTATTGTCAAAGCTAGACGACCTCGTGATCGAATACATGAATTGGTTAGAATTGGTGATTTGAATGGATTCAAATACTGCACAACTGAATGTATTGATGCGAACAGGTGATCGTGCTCGATGTTTAGAAATCTGAGTGACGCGAGCTTGGGTAGAAAATCCCGTACTACCTGACTTTGGTTTGACCCTAGGATTGGGGTCAGTATTGGCATTATTGTTGGGGAAACTATGATTCCAATTCTGACATTAACTTAGCCTCGAAAAGAATAGCCTAAGCGGTTAGGCGAGACGTCCCTATTTCATGAGTTATCAATCGAAAGATTGATCTTGAGGATTGTATTGAATGGATATAGTGAATCACGATATAGGAATACCCCTCACGAGATTCGGCTGACATGCATATATTTCGGGACGCCTGAGTATATGCACGATGTGACTCGAGTGAGAATGATGACTTCTCTATCATGCGGTTTGGTGGATGCATGTATTTTAGGGACGTCTGGAGTGCGTGCACGATCCAGCCAAGTGATACGTTGAGTTCAAACGAGACTTGAGGATTGGAAGAGTATCGAGAATTTGGAATCGTGTCATGGAAAGATTGATAGTCGTGCGAGCGTGGCTCGAAATCGAAGAAATGCGTAGGCGTAGTACGTACGATAATTATGGCGAACCTCACATGATTGTTATAGTTCCGTGTCTAAGCTCGATAAAGTCTTGGCCATAGAAATGGTAGGATGGCTTGCCTTCAGGAAAGCCTCGAGGATGAGCCTTGTTCTGAGTGGTGTATGTTGTAGTGTCCCATCCCACAAAGCCAATCGGAGGAATCGAAATGCCGACGTCGTTCGGACTTAGCCTTGCAACGGCTGCTGAAAGACTCGCTTGGTCGAGGCGACTCCTCGCTCAGGTGTGGTAGTTTCAGTAAACTTGTCTCATCTTAGCCTTCACTTAATAACTCACATATTTTTAACTTGCACAAGTAGGCTAATCTAAAAGCTACGAACTCACATAGCAAAAGGAATAATCCCAACCTGTCGGAATATCTTAGAACATGGAAAATGGTCCCACGGCCTGCTTAGAAGTCGGCTCAGCGTGCTTTCAAATGATACACGATCCTTCGTTCCCGTGGCTTGTGAGAAGGAAACTGGCCTAAGTTGCTAAGTTGTCCCGACACTCGAATTAGCCTAAGTCATAGGCGTCGCCTGCGTGAATGCTTGATAAAGCATGCACGGTCCCGTCGTTTTGCCCCGACGCTTGAATTGGCCTAAGTCATAGGCATCGCCCGCATAAATGCTTAATAAATCATGTACTGTCCCGTCGTCCAAGGCTTTGGCATAGCCTTCGCACCATCCCGTGAGTTAAAGTCGTATTGTACGGCTTGTTGGCTTAAGTCTAGGCACCCGAGAACTTGGTTGTTCAAGTCGACCCCATGCCTAGCATGTTCCCTCGATGCGAAGCTCGGTATAGCCTTTGCTCGTCGAGTCATTTCCAAGAATAAGTTAGACAAGAGTTGTGTTGTACTATCGAAGCCATTTCTAGTACTGTCCCGCTCTATCTGCGGTTGTCAAGTCGTGTAGTCCCTCGAGAACAAGGCTCGTCGTATAAAGTATACAACTTGAGCGATAGCGTCGCCTAGAGAACCAGGCCTGTCTAAGGCATGAGCCGCGGTCGGTTTAGCGAATAGCATGCCACGAACAAAAGAAGTCCACGCGACTGGTTGTCGCCGGGATCGGTCCCGCTACTTGGGAGTCTCGCTAAGTCTTGAAAGTCCTGCACACGAGATCGGTCCCGCTACTTGGGAGTCTCATTAAGTCTTGATAAGGAAGCACACGAGATCGGTCCCGCTACTTGGGAGTCTCGCAACGTCTTGATAAGTCTCGTTCACGAGATCGGTCCCGCTACTTGGGAGTCTCCATAGAAAGAATGAAAGCATGGTCATGGTTAAGGAAGGATTCAATAGATCGACTTGGGTCTTGCATGGTCATTGGACAACTTGTCGAGAAGGTGTAGTCTTCTCGAATGATTGTCGGGGCGCCGGGATCATTCGGCCTGGGGGAAGCGAGTGCGGATCAAAACAGGATGTCGGATAACCGTATGGGAGTATCGGCGCTTCTGGGGCTAGCTACCTATTGGAAGGACGGCCCGATACCCCCGCCGAGTCGTGTCCAAGATAGGTTGACATTGCTAGTGACCACTCATATAGATGTATCGGCAAGAGCGGCAATCCGCATGTTTGCCTTTGGATAGCGTCGAGTACTAGCACGTCGTCGATCGAATCATGAGACAGTCTAGCATGACATGTATCAAGTTAGCAAGATACGTGCTTCGGCATAAAGCAAGGCTTTCGCGTATCAAGTATTGGCATTCGCGCATTGGCTTTCACGTATCGGCATCGTTTGTCTAAGTTTGCATAAGTTAAGTCGAGTGCCATCACTTTAAGTCAAAAGGACCGTAAAGTAAAAGTTGGCTAAGTCAGAAAGTCGTTAGGCACGACCTCATCTTGAAGCACAGACAAGTCTAGGCAAAGTATAAGGGCACGACCTGCACGAGTCGACCCCTTGATGCCTTGGTACGGCAGAGTTCGCATAAGTTGCTCCTCGGCGAAGCACTGTCTCGAATATGTTGAGGTCACAAATAGAATATGGCACGACCCTGCCGTCCCGAGTCAAAGTTTTATCGACTACGTAAGCGATGAGGCAATGCCTCGATCGAAATACATGTTGACATGATAGCACGACTATGTCGTCGCATAACGAGTTGGTTAGGCGTCAAGTCTTAAAATTGGCCCTAAGGCAAGACTAGAAAGACAATCGAAAGGTTTAAGCTGCACAAATAAATGAATGTGTCAATTTTGTATGGGTAGGCGAGGAGCTCACTCCACCAGTACAGTTGAGTACTGACACTCACACAGTCTTCATGCGCAGGCACAGGTAGAAGCTCGTGGCGCGGAGCTCGCTTGGATGCGTCGAGGCACGGAGTTCCTTGACGATTCGAAGCGTACGGTCGCGTGAACTCAAAGACTTATACGGGACATAATGTATGGACATCGCCTTCTGAAGCTTTCTGTAACGGTCCAAATGTTGCACCCCACCCGAGGCCCAGTTGCATAACCTGTTCGCGGACCAAGGTTATGCGGGAAGCTTCTAGAACATTCTAGAAGATGGCGGAAGGCTCTAGAAGATTGTAGATCTCTCCGGAAGGCCCAAGATCGTTCTAGGAGGCCCAAGAAGCTTCTGGAAGGCCCTTGAAGTTTCCTTTTATGTTGCTAGGGAATAAACCTGGAATATGCCATTCCAGTTATGGTAGAATATAATAATCCTTGGAATATTCCTTTCAGGACTTTTCTTGTATTGCTCTATGAGCACTTATAAAAGGGGGAGGCTCTCATTTGTTCCTCACCACCTAAAAATTGTAAGCATTCTCCAAGTCAATAAAGAGAACCTTACGAGTCCATCTTTGCTCCACTATTCTAATTTTTTTAGCAATCTAGCTAAGGCGGGTTGGGAAGGCTTGCACGAGTCTTTGAGGAGAAAGACAGTGCGCTGTATGGGATGAAGTGCTAGCAAAAATACTAAGTCCATGACAAGTAGTATCAGAGCCAGGTTCGATCGCCGTCGTGTCTTCGACCGAAGCCATCATCAACGAGGAACCGGCACAACCCTCATCGCCTAAGGAGAAGGCGAAGACTTCGAGGAAGGGCAAGAGCAAGGAACCGTCGGTAGAACGGGCTCTTGGCGAGTTGGCTGGCCGGGTTGAGATGCTGGAGAAAGGCGTGACGGGGTCGAGTATCAAGTGGAGCAGAACCAAATGGCTCACGAGGAATTCGCCCAGGGTTTGGAGGCAGATGTCACCACGGCTATGACGGAGTTCCAAGAGCATCTCCTCGAGATGCAGGCCGAGTTCAAGGAGGAACGAAAGACCACGAAGGCGGAGATTGCTGAACTATGCAAAGAGCTACAAACCAAGGCGGAGGTCCTCAAGAGGGCCATTGCTGGTGGTCCGACTCCGAGGATGGAGTCGATACAGAGGGTGAAGTATCCAGAACCCAAATCCTTCACTGGCGTACGGGACGCGAAGGAGGTGGATAACTTCATCTGGAACGTCGAGCGTTACCTGAAGGCGGTCCACATCGAGGATGAGACCGACAAGGTAAACACAGCGTCCCTATATTTTTCTGATGATGCTACGCTGTGGTGGCGACGCAGGTGCATTGATATAGAAAAGGGACTCTGGAAGATCGAGACTTGGGAGGATCTCAAGAAGGAGATCAAGTCTCAATTCTACCCGAAGAACGTAGAGTATGTCGCAAGACGGAGTTTGTATCAACTCAAGCACACCGGGACGATCAAGGAGTATGTGGCGGAGTTCACCCACCTGATGCTCACCATTTCCAGTATGGGTGAAGAGGATCGCCTGTTCGCGTTCCTGGAGAGTCTACAACCATGGGCGGCACAAGAATTACAGAGGCAAGACGTGTCAGATCTGAACACGACTGTTGCGGCAGCCGAGAAGCTGATGGAGTATCGACGAAATGATACCCCAAAGCCCAAGGAAAAGACCACCACCAAGTTCAATAGTGGGGGAGCGAATAAGAACAATGGAAAGGGAGGCCCGCCGTCGAAGGACAAGCCGCAAGCAAAGCCTTCGACGGAGCGGAAGATCGAGTGCTATGTGTGCGGTGGAAATCACCTCGCACGAGATTGTCCGAACAAGGACAAGAGGGTGAACGCAGTCCAAGGCGAGGAGGCCGAGGACATGGAGCCTAAGAAAGGGGCTCATATGGGTGCCCTGCGCCTGTTGAATGCTCTGAAGAGCAAGGCGGTAGTGTCCAAGACCCCGAATCGAGAGCTGATGTACGTGGACGTGAAGATCAACGACCACAACACCAGGGCGATGGTCGACACGGGGGCTACCCACAACTTTATCTCGGACGCGGAGGTCCGACGCTTGGGTTTGGCGCTGAAAAAAGACTCAAGCACGATAAAGGCAGTCAACTCTGAGGCGCATCCCGTACAGGGGGTGGCCAAAGGGGTGAAGATCCAAGTGGGAGACTGGAAGGGTGTCACCAGTCTCACGGCAGCACCACTGGACGACTTCAACATGATCCTTGGGATGGACTTCCTCACTTCGGCAAAGGCAGTCCCAATGCCGCATCTGGGAGTCGTCGGGATCATGGAGGAGAGCTGTCCATGCATGGTAACAACTGCACGAGGCGAGCTTTCGAAGGGGAAGGCTCTCTCCGTATTACAACTCAAGAAGGGGATGTGACACGGAAAGATGACTTACCTTGCTGTGCTCAAGTCGGAGGAGGCGCCCGTGCAGGGGGATCTTCCGCCTGAGATCGATGACGTCCTTGTGGAGTTTGGGGACGTCATGTCGAAGGAGTTGCCGAAGAGGCTACCTCCGCAGAGGGAGGTAGACCATGCCATCGAGTTAGAGCCGGGCACGAAGCCGTCCGCCATGGCTCCATATCGTATGGCCCCGCCCGAGCTGGACGAGTTGAAGAAGCAACTCAAGGAGTTACTGGATGCGGGATTTATCAGACCGTCAAAGGCCCCGTATGGTGCACCGGTGCTGTTCCAGAAGAAAAAGGACGGAAGCCTTCGTTTGTGCATCGACTTTCGTGCACTAAACAAGATAACCGTCAAGAACAAATATCCTATCCCGTTGGTGGCGGACTTGTTCGACCAATTGGGAGGCGTGAGATACTTCTCCAAACTTGATCTGCGCTCGGGATATTATCAAGTCCGGATTGCGGAGGGTGACGAGGCTAAGACGGCATGCGTGACGAGGTATGGCGCATATAAGTTTATGGTTATGCCTTTCGGTCTAACAAATGCTCCTGCGACTTTTTGTACTTTGATGAACAAGCTCTTTCATCCCTATCTGGATCGGTTCGTCGTAGTCTACCTCGACGACATCGTCGTGTACTCAAACACGATGGAGGAGCACATCGAGCATTTGAAGACTGTCTTCCAGGTGCTAAGGGAGAACGAACTCTTCGTTAAGCGGGAGAAGTGCTCATTCGCACAAGAAAAGGTGTCGTTCTTGGGGCACTGGATCGGGCGTGGCAAGATATGGATGGACGGCGCAAAGGTCCAATCCATACGGGTATGGGAGGCTCCCACCAAGCCGACGGAGCTGCGATCATTCCTTGGCTTGGCGAACTACTACCGGCGGTTCATCCGAGGATATTCTGCCATTGCAGCGCCTCTGACCGATCTGCTGCGGAAGGATCGGGCGTGGAGCTGGACGCCCCGATGCGATGAGGCATTCGAGGCACTGAAGCGGGCTGTGACGGAGGAGCCTGTCTTGTCTCTACCGGACTACTCTAAGGCGTTCGAAGTGCACACGGACGTGTCTGACTTCGCCATCGGTGGGGTGTTGGTGCAGGAAGGACACCCCATCACGTTCGAGAGCCGCAAGCTGAATGACACTGAGCGGTGCTATACGGTGCAGGAGAAGGAGATGACCGCGGTCGTGCATAGCTTGAGGACATGGCGGCACTACCTCCTCGGCACCAAGTTCGTGGTCATGACGGACAATATTGCCACGAGCTACTTCCAGTCCCAGAAGAAGCTATCTCCGAAGCAGGCGAGATGGCAAGATTTTCTAGCCGAGTTCGACATGGTGTTGCAGTACAAACCCGACAAAAAAAATCAGGTGGCTGATGCGCTTAGCATGAAGGCCGAGCTCGCATCTGTGTGCTTGCTCAAGGAGGACATTCTGGACCGTGTTCGAGTGGGGATCATGGAGGACCCACTAACACTGGCCCTAGTGAAGCTTGCCAAGGAGGGCAAGACGAGAAGGTTCTGGCTGAAAGACGGACTTCTCTACACCAAGGGCGACAGGGTGGTCGTGCCTAGGTGGAGTGGCTTTCGGAGACAGCTGCTCAAGGAGTGTCATGACACAAAGTGGGCTGGACATCCGGGACAGAAGCGAACATTGGCGCTACTGGAGGCCCCATACTACTGGCCTCGCATGCGTGAGGATATGGAGGACTATGTTCGTACTTGTCTTGTGTGCCAACAGGATAAGGTGGATCATCAGAAGCCCGGGGGCCTGCTGGAGCCTCTTTCCGTGCCGAGTCGACCGTGGGAGAGCATTTCGATGGACTTCATCTCCGTCCTGCCGAAAGTGGGGGCGCTTGGGTCCATTCTCGTGGTGGTGGACCGGTTCTCAAAGTACGTGACCTTCATTGCTGCTTCGAGGGACTGCACAGCAGAGGAGGCCGAGCGACTGTTCATCAGCCACGTGGTGAAGTTCTGGGGCATCCCGGTCAACATTGTCAGCGACCGAGACCCCTGCTTCACGGGGAAGTTCTGGAAGGAAGTGTTCAAAATCCTCGGGAAGGACTTACACTTCTCGACCAGCTTCCTCCCACAGACAGACGGGCAGACCGAACGGGTCAACTCGCTACTCGAGGAGTACTTGCGGCACTTTGTGAGTGCCAACCAGAGGGATTGGGTGCATCACCTCGACGTCGCTCAGTTCCTCTACAATCTTCAACGGAGCGAGTCATCGCACAGCAGTCCATTCGAGTTGGTGATGGGTCGCCAACCGCTTGCCCCGCACACACTGAGTGCGGGGTCCTCGAGTAGAAGTCCCGCGGCCAACCAGTTCACTTCAGATTTTAAGGCAAAGACGGACATTGCCAAGGCATTTCTGGAGAAGGCCGCGAGGAAGATGAAGAAGTGGGCCGACGCGAAGCGAAGGCCGGTTGAGTACAAGGTGGGGGACATGGTGCTGGTGAAGCTACAACCGCAACAGTTCAAGGTGTTCCGTAAGGTGCACAAGGGACTAATCCGGAAGTATGAAGGCCCAATCCTCGTGTTCAAGAAGGTAGGCAAGGTGGCCTACAAGCTTGAACTCCCTGCTAAGTTAAAGATTCATCCAGTCTTCCATGCCAGTTGCTTGAAGTCGTACCATGAAGACTTGGAGGATCCCCAGCGCGGAGTTCCGAAGCGACCGACGACGACCATGACGACTTCCTTCGACAAGGAGGTGGAAGCCGTGCTGGACAGGAGGACCATTCGGCGACGAGGCGTGTCCTCGTATGTGGAGTACCTCATCCAGTGGAAGGGCTTGCCTTACGGCGAGTCAAGCTGGGAACGTGCTGATACGCTGCATCAGTTCGAAGCCGAGATCCAGGCGTTTCTCAGCGAGCATGGTTGACGAGGGCGTCAACGCCTTAGATGGGGGAGAATGTAATGGCCCAAATGTTGTACCCCGCCCGAGGCCCAGTTGCATAACCTGTTCGCGGACCAAGGTTATGCGAAAAGCTTCTAGAACATTCTAGAAGATGGCGGAAGGCTCTAGAAGATTGTGGATCTCTCCGGAAGGCCCAAGATCGTTCTAGGAGGCCCAAGAAGCTTCTGGAAGGCCCTTGAAGTTTCCTTTTATGTTGCTAGAGAATAAACCTGGAATATGCCATTCCAATTATGGTAGAATGTAATAATCCTTGGAATATTTCTTCCAGGACTTTTCTTGTATTGCTCTATGAGCACTTATAAAAGGGGAAGGCTCTCATTTGTTCCTCACCACCTAAAAATTGTAAGTATTCTCTAAGTCAATAAAGAGAACCTTACGAGTCCATCTTTGCTCCACTATTCTAATTTTCTTAGCAATCTAGCTAAGGCAGGTTGGGAAGGCTTGCACGAGTCTTTGAGGAGAAAGACAGTGCGCCGCATGGGACGAAGTGCTAGCAAAAATACTAAGTCTGTGACATTCCGCTGGCTCAAGCATTGTAATCGAAAGATGAGAGAGAGCAGAGTGACTTGTAAATGAGAGAAAAGTGAGCATGAGAGACTTGTAATTTGGCCTTGCGCCCACAAATGTAATCTTGTATTCAATGTCAATAAAGAGCTTCTTTTGAATGACTTGTGTTCATGTGTGATTGTTCTAAATTTTTGCTGTATGTTTCAATATTTCTGCTTGGAACTTCTGTGCGACGACCCGTCGCCGCCGATGTAATCGGCCATTATGGAACCTGCCTTGCACGAGCGCAATCTAGGCTCGTGCGACATCACGCCTTAGCGAGGACGATCGCTCCTACGGGAGCGGGGCGTGACATGAGTCAAAGTAATGTACACTGCATATACATGTCTGTTATTATATCCGGATTAAGAGCATAATCATCCATAATAGCAGAGGTTTTTGTTCTCTTATATAGTCAGTACAAAGAGAACAACCTCAAGTGGTCCTGTTCAATACACACAAAGTGTACTAGTGTAAACCTATAGTCAAGATAGACTAATACCAGATTACACCAACTGTCACGACCCGCACCCACTGTGAGGGTACGAGAACGTAACAGCGCCCAGCCTATGTCGCAGTGTCGGCGGTAGAACGCTGTTCTAGGTCATGAACTATAACTAACTAACATGTAATACTCTCCATAAGGAGACCAATACAGAGGTACAACTCAATCACAATCTAGAGACAGAATATGGCACGATAAAATCGATAAGAAAATCCTCAACTGGGGTACAACAGAAATGAAATACAAGTCTCAACATCTCTACAATATATAACTCTGAAACAATGACAACAGCTAAACATAAAAAAAAATAGTCTAAGCTATCTACTCTATGCTAGGGGTATCATCCTCAGCAGCTGCCTGAACCTCCCCAGGGGTCCAGGTCGTGGGTGTCATCTAGGCAAGCTCTAAAGTAAGGGGTGCAGGGTTCCTCATCATCCTCTGTAAAATTTTCAACAGGTCCAGTCAGGACGGGAGCGAGCACAATACAACTCAGCAGTTCATAGCAGGTTAGAAAATATAATCATACAGTAAAGTAAGATGTAGATACTGAAGGAAATACAGTATATAAATAGAGAGAGAACTGTAATAGAAATATCTACTATAAGTAGAGAGCTACCAGTGACTAATGATTTAGAGCACAAAGTCGACATGTGAACGGCTTGATTTGTACATGGCTATACTAAAGAGGCGTACATGGCTATTCTACTTTGGAGTTGTTCACATGGCTATTTATACTCCTCCGTACCCCCAATTAATACACAAGGATCCAACCAGATTATGTTATGATTATATGTAACAGCCCCCGAAGGGTGGTAAACCCCCAAAGGGTGATAAGCCCCCAAAGGATGATAAGCCCCCAAAGGGTGGTACATAGTAGTCCCATAAATGGGATAAGGATTCAAAGAAGACTCTGTGATCATATGGGTATATATCACAAGTGATCAAAGAACCAAAGAAGCATAGTGATACGCCATGTAAGTGAAACGTACAGAACATAGAGTACCCCGATGCTCCATGAAGGGATAACATCTCAGGAAGGGATCCATATTGTACTAATCCGTGTGACCAACGTGACAGTATCAAGTAAAGTAATTTAATACAGAAAATAATTCTAAGCAAGATATGAAATGATCAGAGAATGTACTCGCCTCGTATCTGAATGTCTGAAGTAAATGTACTGTCCGTGATGAGGTACCTGACTCCTAGTTAGAGCAATACAAGTCAAGATGTATACATGAGATGATAAATGTAATCTACTATGCATCTGCGTGATGTCTAGGTCAAACTAGACTAAAGTCAACACTCGGTCAACTCTAGTCAACTAGACTAGTCAAACTAGGTCAACTAGGTCAAGTCCTAGCCCAAACAAGTCTAACAAGTCTTACTAGGCCTAACCAAGCCTGGGCTAGCACTCACATACCATCACAATGCTATACAAGCTATCAAACCTACAATTTATATATATATTTCATATACAAGCATCAAACTTATTTATATATTTACATACTACATTATTCATGCATATATTGTATTACCTATATTACATATCATACAAGCCTATCTTGCATACATACATTCATTCATATCAATTTTAGTTTAATGGTGAAATAAATAAGTGTGTGTAGATAGGCTATTAATATTGTGTGTGTGAGTAAACATTCATGTGTGTACCCATATTTCAGGACAGTGTGCTGGCAATATGTTCTCATCATGTGTGTGAGCTTGTGATCATAATTAAGTGCCAGTATATATATGGGATATCATGTTCTCAGTTGTAGAATGTGGGTATACATTTGTCTTAGATTTTTAGAAAATAGTGTTCAGTTTCCAGTTTCCCTTTGTGTGTCAAACCATTCTCAGATTTTAGCTTCCACATAGTGACATGTGCTAGTGTGTACATATGTGTGGAAGAGTGTCATGTGTAGTAGTAATGTGCGTGTGTCGAGCTATATGAGAACACATTGTTCAATTAACAATTCTCAGGAAATCAGTGAAAAATAAAATCTCAGATTTCAATAGTGAGTCACAAAAACATTGTGTTAGCAGTAGTGTTCTCAGAAATTTGATTTGTATGTGTGTGTTTACATGAATAATGTAATGTGTCAATAGAATGGGTGTGTATACAATTTAGTGAAATATGGATAGTGTCAATATGACAGTTCAGTGAATAGGAAATCAGTGAGATGTAAGATAATGCGTGAATGGGTGACAAGGAGTATACATGAGTGTGTCCCTGTCATAAGTGTGTGTGTATATTAATAGGAGACCTGTGTGTAGGCTCTTATAGCAGTCCTCAGGAAATAACAGTTTTCAGGAGAATTCAAGTAAATTGGATTAACAGTGTAATAGGAAACAATGTGTATAATGCCATAAGGAAACAGTGTGTAACGGTGTACCTGTGTGTGTCTACAGATTTTGGAAAACAGGGACATGTGTGGATAACAGTGGGTGAAATGGAGGAACAGGGGATAGGTAACAGTGGGTACAACTCAGGAATGTTCTCAGGAATTAAGACAAGAATGTAAATGACAGTTCAATAATGAATCGAACATTTGTTCTCAGATTTCTTATTTTTTTCAAACAGTGTGTAATGTATACAGTTTATCCATTTCCAGATTTGTGTGTGTACAGGAATTTGTAGAACTGTGCATTCAAATCAACTTAAGTAATATAGGAATCAATATGAATTTGAACCAACCCATTCAATGTAAACATTCAATGTGAAATCTCAGAGTTATTCAAACAATGTATATCAGCTAGGTATCAGTTAAAGGAAATCCCAACCCAATTGTAAATTCGAAACTAATGCAATATGAAAACTAAATCCCTACCATGTGAACCCTAGCATTCTAGCTAATCCCCAGATATATATAGGTGTACAAACAATTAATTTAAACCCATAAAAATAGGTTAATACTACACTGAAATGCCAGAAATTGAAATGACTGTACACATATCAGTAAACATAGGGAATTCATAATTCGAATTCAAAAAAATACAATTTACATCAAATTCGTGGTAGGTAAAGTGTCGTACACATGTACATGTGTCTTACATGTCGTCTTGTGTCTATACGACAGGACACGGGGTGTCCAGACACTCGTGAACAGCACAAACACGTGCGCGTACACCAGCGTCGTACAGTGAGTCCATGGACTCGTGCACTCGACACAGAGCGACACAACCCACGTGGTTGTGTCCAAGGGTCGACCTAGACTAGGGCTAGGGATAGGACACCCTATCACGTGTCCACGTCGTGTGTACGCGACACGAGACACGCGTGTCAGTGCACAAAAAGACAGCCGCTGAAATAGTGCACGAATCAGTGCACGTGCTCGTACGTGTCCGACACAAAATGAGGTGCACTGAAACTTTGGGAGAGTGTGCGCAGACACTGCCCCCGTGTCCATACCAATTTTGGCGTGTCCAAGTCCTGTGTGCAGGGCACACAAGATACGTGGTAGTAGGGGAGCCAATCGCGCTTGCGCGCGTGTGTGCACCCGCGTGTACTCGTGTCCCCCGTGTCCCGACACGACACGACACGAAAACTCCAAAAAGACTCTGGAAATCCATAAGCAATCATAAAATCTATTTTTCCAATTAATTACATTTCAGAAAATAAAACGAAATGCCCTTTGCGGCATTTCGTCAAACACCTACGACCATGGCCTGATACGTCCGATACTGACACGTATTGGACACGAAACCTAACAATGCCTATATCAACAGAGAGAGGACACCTAGGGCTTCCTATTCATGCAAAGAAATCGAAAATCTATGGAAGGAATAGGAAGTTACCTATATGTTTAATTTGCATGAAAAGCTTCAAAAAGAGGGGTTTCTCCTTGTTAGCCAAACTCTCCAAATTGGTCCAAACCTGCTCCGTCGACGCATCTTCCTCGCCTGAGAGGGAGATGGCTGGGGAACATGGTTAGCCGCACGTTTCCTCGAGAGATGTACTGTACCAGTGGGCGCATCTTGGTTGCTGAGGACGTCAACAGGAAGGGAAGGCAGGATTGGCGCATTCTCTTCGGCGGTGGTGCCCGAGGCGTCGACCTTGCACACCCTGACTCGGCGGGTCTTCTTCGGCTTTGGCAGCCGCTTCGAAGGACTCGTACTTCCTTCAGAGATGAACTCCTCATGCGCCTGTTGATTGAGGCGTACGACCAGCGTCTTGTGGAAGGAGCCCACCTTCACGTCGTCAGATTGTGATACAGCTTTCTCGGTGGAGGAGAAAGAGGTCCCCAGCAGAGTCGCCAGCTTGTTTGCCATTAAAATTCTTTGATTGCAAATTTTAATACAAACAGAATAGTGTTACAATATAGGACTTAGATGTAGTCCTAGGAGTACACTTTTGTTTAATCTGGGTCCCTAGTGCCGATGGAGTGAGTGGTAATGCGTTAACTTCGTTGACAATCTGATGACGGTTATCGGTTCTCTGAAGGTCTGGATTGCTCTGGGTGCTGGAGCTTGCTGAGAGGAGGAAGACGTTGAGTGTCTGTATCTACCTCTCTGGTGGTGCGAAGTCTCTGTCTGTTCATTGTGGAGGTTGGTCTGTGTGTACGTAGGTAGGTGTAGAAGAAGGAGATGGTCCCTCTCTTTATATAGTCTGCAGGCTGGCTGCTTATGCACGTATGTAGGATGCGCCTGTACGCGAGGATGCCACGTGTTGATTGCTGATGGAGGTACATAGACGATGCGCCCTGATCGAAGGGTTGACTTCTTCATGTTGCTGTTGTGAGCCGGCACGTAGCAGAGAAGAAGATCTTTCTGTTGCTGAGATCTTGGATGAGTTGAGTCAAAGGACACGTGTCATCGACCCATGGCTCGAAGATCTCAGATTTGATGGAGGAATGATCTGGTAGAATGCACCTAGGATTGGGCACATGAGGAGGCTTTGGCACGTAACCTTTAGGAGTCACGAACCATTCTGGGCGCATGGCTTTTGAGGCGCATGCAGAGCTTCAGTAGTGACTTTACTCCTGTCTTTTGGGATCAGGAAGAAGTCTGGTGCACATGGCTTTTGAGGCGCATGCAAAGTTTTAACAGTGACTTTCCTTCTGTCTTTAGGGATCAGTAAAAAGTCTGAGGCACACAGCTTTTGAGGTATATACAGATTTGGGCGCATGGCCGTAGAGGCACATACGAGATGGTTGGGTGGCCACATGGCAGTAGCCGTCGGAGGGAAGTAATGATGATGCTGACGTTGGCGATGCTTCATCTTCTGAAAAAGCTGCCGACTGTTCAGACTTTGGGAGGCGTGCTGCCAACTCTGTCAGTTCAGCATTTAATATTTGTGACATTCGATGGACAGCTGAGTGGGCACGTTGATTGGCATTCCACTAGGCGTATGGGGATACATGGGGGCGCATCCCCTGTGATGCGCTTGGTGCTGAAAGGCACGTCTGTATGATGCGCTTTGATGTTATAGGGCACGTCTGTGTGATGCACGGTCTGGCCGACGCATCCGCTTGACACATCTTTAATGGTGCGACTGTTACGTTCTTCGAGTGCTTTAAATAGCCGTTTTGACTTGGCTGAATTCGAAGCGTCTGGTTCATCCATTTAATACAAATTCATTGCACGAAATTCGAAGAGCCATCCACTTGGCACATGGGTTTGATTTGCCCGGCCTATAAATAGTGGCATGGAGAGAGGGTTTGCTTCTCGTTCTCTCACGTCTTTCCGACATGAACTTGTGTACTCGAGTGCATTCTGTTGATAAGATGCTCCCGAGGGTGAAGATGCGACGCAATGTCTTCATTGATGCACTTGAAGGTGACTGTTACATCCAAAAGTCGGAGTCGAGGGCTTCCGAGGCAGGCGAAAGTGCCTGTTGCATCCAAAGATAGGGATGCTCGAGCCTCATCTTCGTTGTGCAGGAAGAGCCGTAGATCGGAATGGCGGTGCTTGCGGCTTTGGTAGCTCTTTCTTCCTTCAAAATGGGTGTAGCCCATTCTGGTTGTGTTGAAAGCTGCTCCTTTAGCCGCAGTTTCGATCACGGTCTTCCTTGGTGTTTGGAGGCTCTTTCGAAGCCTTCCCTGGCCACAGGTTGGCTTGTGGTTCTTTTCCCTTCCTTGGCTAGAGGGTTGATTGCCACCCTCGTTCTGCTCAATAAATGCTTCATTAGTCGAAGCATTTAGACGGCGGTGAGCCTGGCTGGAAGAGCGGCACATAACTGGGCTGCTGAAGGGATGCACATAACTGAGCTGCAAAAGGGATGCACATAACTGAGCTGCTGAAAAGGATGCGCCTTGCTGAGGGCGCATGGTGGGATGCGCCTGGCTGAGGGCGCATGTTGATCGCTGCGCCTACTTGAGGGCGCATGTTGGTTGCTGGCTGTAGACTTCGGATCATTTCTTTGTAAAAATTCTCTTTTGTACAGTCTTTCTTAGACATGTAATAGACTTTTATATGTTAAATAAAAAGTCCTACTTTAATGTCTATATTTGTTGCTTTTTGTTGTAAAGTACTTTGCCCAAGCTCTGGCGCATGTAGTCTGGCGCATAGACTTTCTGGTTTTGAAATTCTATGCTTCTATAAGACCCCCTTTAAAGTTTTCAAAAGTTTTGGATAAGTTTTGGAATACTTTGAATAAGAAGCATGGTAGTGGAGGCGCATGACCGTCGGGGAGCATAGATACTCCGCACATCAGTGATGGGGCGCATGCTCCGCTCAGTTAATACAAATGATGACGTCTCGGTAACCGAAAAAGATTAATGATGATCTTTTTGGTTTTATTTGTGGTTATCTTTTCACAGAACCCGAGGTGACGGCTGAGATAACACATCATCGGTTCACGCGTGCGACCAAGCCCTATAAATAGGCGAGAGAGGGAGAGAGAGTTCTTCTTCTCCTTGCTTTTGCTTTCTTTAGAGTTCTTCTTCAAAAACCCTAACTTTTCTTCTCTCAAAGAATGGCTCCCAAGACTTCTCGCGGCGGTGCTGGCAAGGGAAAGGAGCCGGCGGAAGCTGCGGCAGCTCATGTTCCCCGTCGGCCCATCGAAGTTCGACCGGAGGTGGTTGGTAAGTTTCCGTACACCAACGCACATAGACCTTGAGTCTTTGATGATGTGCCGAGGTTTTTGCCGCCGACGCGCATGAGTTTAAGCCCTGAAGATGCGCCGAGGCTTTACCGCTGACGCGCATGGGTTTAGACCCTAATGATGCGCCGAGGCTTTACCGCTGACGTGTATGGGTTTAGACCCTGATGATGCGTCGAAGCTTCTTTTTCAGACACGCTACGGTGAGACTCAGATTCTTTTGCTATTTCTAACATTTTTTTGAATCTTTTGCTAGTGTCGATGCCTATCCCACTCTTGAATGAAGTACTTCTGGACGCTGCCTTCTGTCAGACGGGAGTAGATTATAACGAGGAAGTGATAAACCCTGTTCAAGCCGTTATTATGCTAGACCAGCATCCCGAGAGAATGAATCAAATCCGGAAATAGCAGTATGGATTCCTCAAACGGATGATGGAGCGTGGTGTTTTAAAATCTGCCACATCTGATAAAGTGACCTTCTTGAAACCTGAGTTCCTGTTTGGAGACCGCCTTACTTCTACCGAAGCAACAGTATTGAAGGTCAAGAAGGACTGGTTTTTTACAGCAAAAGGAGTGCATATTGTGAGGACCCTGATTTTTGGGAATTATTTTTTAGTATTTCTAATTATTAGGTTATATTGTATATTTAATTATGATTATATATGTACTCTTTCGTGTCTTTGCTTTTTTGAGCACAAGACATGCCCATCTCATGAAACGTCCTTCATGAGTTTTGTAGTAGACATGATGACCTTCAACTTGATATATTATGTCCCACCCAAACTTGTCCCCTAGCATTCTTTTGACTTTGCGCAACTTCGGGTCAAATTTAGGCAATTAGATTATTTACCATAATTCCAGACCTAACTTCCCACGTGAGTTCGGGACTCGACATAAATCAAAACTATTCGACCCAATTATGGTTTTGACTCATTTTGAGCCTACGACGCACAAGCTAAGAGTGTGCCACTCGATCGAGTCTCCATGTGCTATTTAATTGCGAATGCCACAAGAGACTTTTTGGTTGACTCTTAGAGTTCGATTAAATTAGAAAATATATTTGGACCCTAACCTAGCTAACCGCACTTGGTAGGAAGCCATGTTTGGTTGCCATGACATTATAATTATTATGGATTTATTTTGGGTTGTTATACAGTCAATTAGATTTAAATACAATTTTGTGTATATGATTATATTTATAATAGTCTAATATTATATATATGGCCTTAGTTATGGTTAAGTTTGAGATACATATTGACTAGAAATTTTAGTACGAATAGTGT
The DNA here is from genome assembly GCA_029216955.1 of Iris pallida. Taxonomy (NCBI): domain Eukaryota; kingdom Viridiplantae; phylum Streptophyta; class Magnoliopsida; order Asparagales; family Iridaceae; genus Iris; species Iris pallida. The sequence goes on along the minus strand of JANAVB010044528.1, from coordinate 18,448 downwards.
AGTTGTGTACTTTGACTAGTCTATTACACATGGTAGGGAAGGCCGAGCCATAGGTGTGTTCTAATTAGGAAAAACAGGCCAAGTTGCGACTTAACTCTACCGATAATTTATTTATTTAATTATTAGATTATTGACTTTCTAGGAGACCCGGTTGTACCAATTTAGCCCCGACTTGACCCGAACCAAATCTTAATCTAAATAGACAAGTAGTACTCTCAAATACCTTCATGTTGATATATATTTTGTATATATATTTTATTAATATTAATATGTTTTCAATTTTGGAAAGTTTCTATTTATAGAAAGAGTCTACGTGTAATCCTAGTGTAATCCTAGTTGGCATTAATTTATATTTGACCCAAAGTCCAACCCAAACCTGTGTAGGCATGTTGGGCATTAATATATATTAATAAATATATATATTGTATATTTAATTCAGATTTAGATTGTATTTATATTTAGAAATCTAACTAGTTCCATAAGGAAACCTTTTATTTAAATCCACAATCAATCAATTAGCCAACTCATCAAATAACTAAACCAATCCATGTGGACCCCACATATGACCAACCAAAGATTACTTTCATGTAATTTTTGTCCAAAAATAATCCCCTACATTGGCGGGCTATGCCATGCATGGAAACACCCTCCTACATATATAAACTCAACCCATAGGCCCATATATATATCAACCCTTATCAAAACCCTAACCCTAACACCAAAAACTCTTATTTATCATCCAAGAGCAGCTCCTTTACCATTAATTTCGAAAATATCATCTTCTCCCCTCTACTACATCATCCCATCCATCACATAGCTCATCCTCCTCCATAAAAGCTCCTTCTTCCAACCAAACTCCACCAAACCAACCCTAAAAACTCTATCTTCTCCATCCAACCATCTAAAACCATTGCCAACTCCTCCAAACTCATCAAGAGAGGATTATCAAGTAAGGATAGTAATAAAGGTGGGAGCTTTAGCAAGGAGAAGCCTCCACAACCAAACTAGCAAGGACTTTTGGTAAGAAATCCAAAATTTTCCATCTCAAACCTATGCTATAAATCTGTAAAAATTATGGTATTAATTCTGTAGAAATAGTGTTTTGATGTCTTTTGGTTAGTATTTTCACCCTTATATGATAGCTATTTTCATGTTTCGGTAGAGCCAAAACTTACCACGTTGTGAAGGAACTATAAGTTTCTGTAGAAAATTTTCAAAACTGAATTTTATATAGGTTAATATATTTAAAGTAGGATTTTTAAGAATTTTTTCACAAATTTATCAATTCAATTTTGGTCGGAAAAATTATAGGTCAAAATTAGTCGTTTTTCGGGTGACTTGTTGACCTAGAAGATTCCAAACCCTTAGTACCATGAAACCCTTGCATCAAATTTTTATATTATAATATTTAGGATATTTTAATTCTGTTTAAATTATATTTTTGAGGATTTTTATAATTTAGATAATTAAGGAAGTTCTAGACAAATTTTGGGTAGACTAGTCGATCCGATAGACAACTAGTAGTATAATTCTTTAGAAATATAAATTCTGGAAATTCTGAGATAAATGAATAGAAAATTAGTTTAAATAATATTCTTATGATTTTTATATGATTTTTTAAGTATATGATTGAAGTAGCAATATAACTGACTAATTGGGAGTTGGAAACCCAAAAACTGTGCTCGGTGTCTCGTGGAGCTTGTGTGTGATTGTATGGGTCTAAAGGGTTCCACAAGAAATTGAATATAATCTTAAAACATTATCTTGACTAATTAAGTCATATTTTAAGTTCATGAGTAGTGGGTTAATTTAGTTAATTAATTATTTAGGAACGTCGGGTTCCGGCGGCGTTGACACGGGAGCGACGTTTCAGATTCACAGCGCGACACCAGACAAGTACACCTTGCCAAACTTTACAGTATTTACATGCATATTCTATATTGTTATCTCTTTCCAGTTCTACTTCATATCTTTCATTCATGTTTATGTTACTTCTACTTTCTTATTTTACGTGCACGTTCCTTATTGAGTCATCTTATGCCATTATTATTCTACGCGAGTCTTGTGACGATTTTGACCATTCTTCTACCTTCGCCCTTGAGCTTGACTTGACTGGTAGTCGTGATTGATTGATTCGATATTAGCCCTAATATCTCTAGGACTGGGAGCGTCCAATGGCGTTACGGTATTAGAGACTTCTTATCGACCTGTTATTCCATCTCTAGATCGGGAGCGTCCAATGGCGTGACGGTATTAGAGACTTCTTATCGACCTGTTATCCCGTCTCTAGGACCGGGAGTGTCCCATGGCATTACGGTAGTAGAGACTTATCTTTTGTCTTAAGGTCGGGAGCGTCCCATGGCGTTACGATATTGAGACGTCTTATTGATCTTTGTCTATTTTACATTTGTCTACTTCATTCTGCATGTTATTTACTGTACAATAGGCATGTATATTATGTGTCTTGCTAGTCCTCTGAGGACCTGGTGATCTCTCCAGGTATTAGCTGAAGATATGATACATTGATGGATGACGTTGCTGCACCAAGACTGCAGGTATATTTAGTTGATGTTTTATCGTTCTCTTCCATAATTAGATTTTGTCCTATATTATATTACTTTGACATTGCTGCTGTTTAGCCTAGTTTTACAAGCTTTATCTTTCATTCGAAGCTTGTTCAAGATAATTACATTAGAGTTTGGTCCACTTTATTGTATATTATCTTTTCTTGTTACTTGTAGTAACCGGTTTGCTAATGTTTGACCAGCATTAGTTTACTTGGTTTATACAAGAGTTTATCTTCAGTGGATTGAGATATTTGTAGATTGCTTTAAGAAACCAGACAGCTTATACGTATTCCAGCTGGGCTGGAGTCCTCTCGATGCGTAGCTGGCATGTATACGTATCCTAGTCCTATGTATTTTGGGACTGGGGCATTACATGTTTTTGTGGTGGCCCATGCAGGTCGAGTTAGCCGTTTCGGTTACGTCACTGTACCGAGCGGACCTGCGATATGATTAAACTCTTAAGGAATCTCAATCCACAACTACCTTGACAATTCTTTTAGAAATTTTCTACCGCCCTTGAACTTCGTATTTACTCTCGATTACTATTCCCTTGCTTTCTCGTATCATTGCTTTTCGTCCCTTCCAATTTCGGAGTGACGAATAATCGTGTTATATAGGATTTAGCAAAAATTCTTATGTTATAGTGTATGTTAGTTTGCTTATTGTATTGTGATTGCTTGATAGATAAGTAGGATTAGAGATGCCATATGCCATAGGGCATCATGTGTTTGATAAGGTAGTTTGACCAAAGGTGGGTAGACGTTCTCATTATAGGCATACATATATGATCATACTGGGTTACGCCCTTATGGTGGCCATTTGATCAAGAATAGAGTGGTAGTTTTAGTGTAGAGATAGACCCTCTAAGAGATGAAAATAGACATAGCCTAATCCAACCCATTTAATATTATATCCTGTCAATTGTAAAATTAGGATTTGACAGATTGTGTCACGCCCCAGAACCAGAATACTGGAGAGCGGGGGCAGACATAGCCAGCTACGTATATTGAAATGGGAACCACCTCGATATACGGTCACGGCTGTCTAGAAATATGAGGGTTTACTACAAGCCAACAGTCTCTTATGGTCATGAACAAGCCTAATGTCTCAATCACAAGCAAGTAATATAATTACAAGATGTTTGACCACCGAATATACAATAAAAGGCGTCCCAAATATTATATATCAGCTGATCATGAAGCTAGTCGTACAAAATGCGAGGACTAGCAAGTATTTAAGTCATACATGATCAACCCTAGTATTTGTTAATCATGTTTACAGCCCGTAGGCAGACAGTAAGTAAAGTGCATCGAGCTAACAGGTGCTCGTCGGCTAAACGCCTCAAAAGAATAATTTTTTTACAATAGAGTGAGCGAAACAAAATAGAAAACCCACTCTTGGCCCGGGTTCCGTCTAGTGTTCACCATTGGGCTGGAAGCTTGGTAGATCCTCGGGAGCTGCTCCGAAATCTGGCAACACAAAACCAGCTGGGTCAACCCCAGAAAGAGCAAGTGCCACAAGGGGGCCACGAAATAAGAACAAAAGCCAGCAATCAGCACAGAAAATCTAATATTAAAGCTAACATTACGAAAACATGTCAGGATGATATACGACGAGATAACCATGGAACTATTCCGATAGCCAGGTTACAACCCGTAAACCAAACAAGGATCGGGGTTGTAACCCTTCATCTGAACAGAGCTTGGTTTCCCACCATTTATCGGCAAAATAAGTAATGTAAGTAATCAAGACATGAAGCAATCTTGCATGGGATCAAGACATGACTAGACTGGTTATACCTCATTCAATCAATCACGGCCAAGCAGATCCTACGGCTTACTACTTTAACTAACTAGGGTTATCACAGGCCTAATTACTAACAAGATGCAGTGAGATTGTTCCACAGTCACAAGCCCTGCAGACCATCCAGGCTATCCAGGACGAAAGATTAGGGTTGAATTCAGGTGGGTACATCGCCCAGAAGACAAATATACCCTTAGGTGACTTAGAGGGTGCAACACTCGACGGTGCGCTGGAAATGTGCCCTACTCGACGGTAGGCTACAGATCCCAAGAGCGCCCAGGTAACGGGATTGCCTGTAGCTGTGTCATCTCTTCATGACTACTGAGTTATTCTAGTTATTAACCTTAATCCATTTTAGTGGGTACTCCTGACCGTGGTACTCAGGAGTTCCATCCTAGACATGATGCAAGACTGGACAAGTGGATTAACAAGCAAGCAAGGAAGAACCACCCACGGTGTCAAGACAGGTCAAGTTAGGTTATCAAGTCATGTCAAGTCAGGAGTGCGCCGCCACGGGCCACTATCAAGTCATGTTGGTCATGTCAGAAGTGCACCACTACGGGTCACTGTCGTGTTATGCTAGTTCCTTGCCATACCAAGTCATATACAATGGTCATTCCAAACATAACAAGTAAAATCAAGTTCATGACAAAAAGGCGTAAGGATATAAAATGGGCGTAAAATATCTAATAAAATATCAAAATACGGGGTTATAGAAGAGCCAAGCTTAAGAAATAAAACTAAAACTCCAAGGGTCAGTGGACTAAGCAAGGGGTCAAGGGGCAGCATACGTGCAAAAGCACGCACGCAAGGCTCACTCAAGTCTGCGTACCAAGGCACCCTCAAGTGAGCAGTGTACGTGAGAAGTCACGCACACTCAAGGGGCAGCGTATGTGAAAAGTTACGCATGCTACAGAGAGCAGTGTGTGAAAGTCACAAACGCTACAGGGAGCAGTGTGTGAAAGTCACGCACGCTACAGAGAGCAGTGTGTGAAAGTCACGCACGCTCAAGGGAGCAGTGTATGAAAGTCACGCACGCTCAAGGGAGCAGCATACGTGAAAGTCACGCACGCTCAAGGAAGCAGCATAGGTGAAAGTCACGCACGCTACAGAGAGCGCTGCATAAAAAGTCACGCACGCTCACGGAGACACGCTTCCAACAGAAAGCATACTCAAGTCTGCGTACGCAGCGCTAAAGAGCACGCGTAGCTCAGTGTGCGTAGCTAAACAGCTCTGCACACTGCTCACTGTCTTCTCCAAACAGCAAGAACACATGGCTGAAGCCAAAACTTCAAAAGTTCATAACTTGGCCATCCGAACTCCAAATTCGGATTTCCAAGGCTTCAACTGGAGTGAAACTGAAAGCTCTTCTATATAGAAACATCAAAACTTATAGAAAACTAACATAGATAGCTCAAACCATGCAAAATCCAAAAATAGAAATAACTTAGATCTACATCAACAGAGACTCCAAATCATAAAAACCCAAGAACTAATGTTGATCTCCATGTCCTAAGCTAGCAAATGGACAAAGAAAAGAGGGTCCTCATGTAGTGGCAAGATGCACTTGCCTAGGGGTTGGGGAGTTGTGGAGGAAGGAGAAGAAGAAGAAGAAGGAAATTAATGGTGGAAGTTATGAGGAGAGAGAAGAGGTTGGTGGAGTTATAAAGAGGGTGTTGCGGTGGGTTGAGGGTGTAACATAGGGCTAGGGTATTCCAACACATAAAACCGAACCAAACCGAACCATCCCCAATAAAACCGAGCCAAGCCAAAAACCCAAAATACGAGAAATATCGAAATTCCACAAGTCAAAAAAAATAAAATATATGCCAAAATCCAGATACGAGTATAAATACAAAATACGGAAAAATACGAGAAATACAGGAAATGAGGGTAACAGATTGATAGATACCACTTAACTTGGTTAGGTGAAGGGAGACTTATATAATTGTCTTGATAAAATGGTTAGGTGGACAAGCCTTCAACATGATTGTTGCAAGACCGCTAGTACCAAAAAGAGCGACTAGAGATAACCATATATAGCTTTACGAATGTTGCAAATCAAAATTGTTTAGGCTTGATTATTACTTGACTTATTAGGAGACACTGTAGTGACCTAGCATATCCCTTAAACTATTCCTAGTTACTCTAGCACGGTTCTTTGTTAGTGAGCCTTATTTTAATTTCAAGGACGAAATTCTTTTAAGGTGGACAGATTGTGAGGACCCTGATTTTTGGGAATTATTTTTTAGTATTTCTAATTATTAGGTTATATTGTATATTTAATTATGATTATATATGTACTCTTTCGTGTCTTTGATTTTTTGAGCACAAGACATGCCCATCTCTTGAAACGTCCTTCATGAGTTTTGTAGTAGACATGATGACCTTCAACTTGATATATTATGTCCCACCCAAACTTGTTCCCTAGCATTCTTTTGACTTTGCGTAACTTCGGGTCAAATTTAGGCAATTAGATTATTTACCATAATTCCAGACCTAACTTCCCACGTGAGTTCGGGACTCGACATAAATCAAAACTATTCGACCCAATTATGGTTTTGACTCATTTTGAGCCTACGACGCACATGCTAAGAGTGTGCCACTCGATCGAGTCTCCATGTGCTATTTAATTGCGAATGCCACAAGAGACTTATTGGTTGACTCTTAGAGTTCGATTAAATTAGAAAATATATTTGGACCCTAACCTAGCTAACCGCACCTGGTAGGAAGCTATGTTAGGTTGCCATGACATTATAATTATTATGGATTTATTTTGGGATGTTATACAGTCAATTAGATTTAAATACAATTTTGTGTATATGATTATATTTATAATAGTCTAATATTATATATATGGCCTTAGTTATGGTTAAGTTTGAGATACATATTGACTCAGAATTTTAGTACGAATAGTGTAGTTGTGTACTTTGACTAGTCTATTACACATGGTAGGGAAGGCCGAGCCATAGGTGTGTTCTAATTAGGAAAAACAGGCCAAGTTGCGACTTAACTCCACCGATGATTTATTTATTTAATTATTAGATTATTGACTTTCTAGGAGACCCGGTTGTACCAATTTAGCCCCGACTTGACCCGAACCAAATCTTAATCTAAATAGACAAGTAGTACTCTCAAATACCTTCATGTTGATATATATTTTGTATATATAATTTATTAATATTAATATGTTTTCAATTTTGGAAAGTTTCTATTTATAGAAAGAGTCTACGTGTAATCCTAGTGTAATCCTAGTTGGCATTAATTTATATTTGACCCAAAGTCCAACCCAAACCTGTGTAGGCATGTTGGGAATTAATATATATTAATAAATATATATATTGTATATTTAATTCAGATTTAGATTGTATTTATATTTAGAAATCTAACTAGTTCCATATTAGAAAACCTTTTATTTAAATCCACAATCAATCAATTAGTCAACTCATCAAATAACTAAACCAATCCATGTGGACCCCACATATGACCAACCAAAGATTACTTTCATGTAATTTTCGTCCAAAAATAATCCCCTACATTGGCGGGTTATGCCATGCATGGAAACACCCTCCTACATATATAAACTCAACCCATAGGCCCATATATATATCAACCCTTATCAAAACCCTAACCCTAACACCAAAAACTCTTATTTATCACCCAAGAGCAGCTCCTTTACCATTAATTTCGAAATATCATCCCCTCCCCTCTACTACATTATCCCATCCATCACATAACTCATCCTCCTCCATAAAAGCTCCTTCTTTCATCCTTCTTCCATCCAAACTCCACCAAACCAACCCTAAAAACTCTATCTTCTCCATCCAACCATCTAAAACCATTGCCAACTCCTCCAAACTCATCAAGAGAGGATTATCAAGTAAGGATAGCAGTAAAGGTGGGAGCTTTAGCAAGGAGAAGCCTCCACAACCCAACTAGCAAAGACTTTTGGTAAGAAACCCAAAAATTTTCATCTCAAACCTATGCTATAAATCTGTAGAAATTATGGTATTAATTCTGTAGAAATAGTATTTTGATGTCTTTTGGATAGTATTTTCACCCATAAAAGTTTTATTAATTATGATAGCTATTTTCATGTTTCGGTAGAGCCAAAACTTACCACGTTGTGAAGGAACTATAAGTTTCTGTAGGAATTTTTCAAAAATGAATTTTATGTAGGTTAATATATTTAAATTATAATTTTAAAGCATTTTTTATGAATTTATCAATTCAATTCTGGTCGAAAAAATTATAGGTCAAAATTAGTCATTTTTAGGGTGACTTGTTGACCTAGAAGATTCCAAACCATTAGTACCATGAAACCCTTGCATCAAAATTTCATATTATAATATTTAGGATATTTTAATTCTATTTAAATTGTATTTTTGAGAATTTTTATAATTTAGATAATTAAGGAAGTTCTAGACAAATTTTGGGTAGACTAGTCGATCCGATAGACAACTAGTAGTATAATTTCTTTAGAAATATAAATTCTGGAAATTCTAAGATAAATGAATAGAAAATTAGTTTAAATAATATTCTTATGATTTTTATATGATTTTTTAAATATATGATTGAAGTAGCAATATAACTGACTAATTGGGAGTTGGAAATCCAAAAACTGTGCTCGGTGTCTCGTGGAGCTTGTGTGTGATTGTATGGGTCTAAAGGGTTCCACAAGAAATTGAATATAATCTTAAAACATTATCTTAACTAATTAAGTCATATTTTAAGTTCATGAGTAGTGGATTAATTTAGTTAATTAATTATTTAGGAGCGTCGGGTTCCGGCGGCGTTGACACGGGAGCGACGTTTCAGATTCACAGCGCGACACCAGGCAAGTACACCTTGCCAAACTTTACAGTATTTACATGCATATTCTATATTGTTATCTCTTTCCAGTTCTACTTCATATCTTTCATTCATGTTTATGTTACTTCTACTTTCTTATTTTACGTGCACGTTCCTTATTGAGTCATCTTATGCCGTTATTATTCTACGCGAGTCTTGTGACGATTTTGACCAGTCTTCTACCTTCGCCCTTGAGCTTGACTTGACCTGTAGTCGTGATTGATTGATTCGATATTAGCCCTGATATCTCTAGGACTGGAGCGTCCAATGGCGTTACGGTATTAGAGACTTCTTATCGACCTGTTATTCCATCTCTAGATCGGGAGCGTCCAATGGCATTACGATATTAGAGACTTTTTATCGACCTGTTATCCCGTCTCTAGGACCGGGAGTGTCCCATGGCATTACGGTAGTAGAGACTTATCTTTTGTCTTAAGGTCGAGAGCGTCCCATGGCGTTACGATATTGAGACGTCTTATTGATCTTTGTCTATTTTATATTTTTCTACTTCATTCTGCATGTTATTTACTGTACAATAGGCATGTATATTATGTGTCTTACTAGTCCTCTGAGGACCTGGTGATCGCTCTGGTATTAGCTGAAGATATGATACATTGATGGATGACGTTGCTACACCAAGACTGCAGGTATATTTAGTTGATGTTTTATCGTTCTCTTCCATAATTAAATTTTGTCCTATATTATATTACTTTGACATTGCTGCTGTTTAGCCTAGTTTTACAAGCTTTATCTTTCATTCGAAGCTTGTTTAAGATAATTGCATTAGAGTCTGGTCCACTTTATTGTATATTATCTTTTCTTGTTACTTGTAGTAACCGGTTTGCTAATGTCTGACCAGCATTAGTTTACTTAGTTTATACAAGAGTTTATCTTCAGTGGATTGAGATATTTGTAGATTGCTTTAAGAAACCAGACAGCTTATACGTATTCGAGCTGGGCTGGAGTCCTCTCGATGCGTAGCTGGCATGTATACGTATCCTAGTCCTATGTATTTTGGGACTGGGGCGTTACACATATGACCGTTAAGCAACTTGAACGTCAATGGCCTTTGGCGGCCTTCTGTCGTCTTGCTTCCAAGAGGAGGATGTCTTGGGATCTTACTCCCTCTCAGGGGGGAGCGGTGACTGGCATCATCAAAATTGATTCTACCTCCGATTAGAGATACTTTGACCGCAGTGCGGTCTGGGTCTTCTTTCACCTGGCGGACTCTACGTCCTGGGAGCATTTACAGTAATGTTCCCCTCGATACATTTGCTTATAGTGCCCTAACTTTTGCACATCGCATGCTGTTGATGGAACGCTCATACCCGAAAGGAGAGTTTCAGGTAGAGGGTTGGTGTCATTACGTTTCCAAATGGATAAACTGACACTCTGGGTTTTGTCGCGGTTTCGGACTGAGCTCTGAGAGATTGGGCTGACTGCCGCGATTCGTGCTACCCAGGCAGGTGTTGACATTAACAGACATATGTTCCTCGCACTTTTGGAGATGTTTGATATCCATACCGGGACCTTTTTTACTCCGGTGGGGGAGTTAGGGCTCGCACTTCATGAGATGTATGAGACATCAAAGCTCCCTTGGGGATCGGAACCCTATGAAGAGTACTTTTCGACCAACGAAGAGTTTCAAGTCCTGGGGGACAAGGCTGAGGAGATGACGGCCGTCTTTAAGGAAGTGGCGAGTCATCATTATTATATACAGAGAAAGGGTAAGAGCGGGTCACAGCCTCATGTGACCGTTTGGAAAGATTAGGTCTTTAGGCAAGGCAAGGGGGATCCCTCGCAGTTCTCCACTCCGCCAGCGCTCTCTCGTAGCGAAGTTCTCTCTGAGATGAGCAGGTTAGATGAGAAGAATCCCTGGGAGAACGAGGACCAGCAGTCTGATGAACGCTCCTACAGCTGTTTCTGGCATCTTGCTCATCGGATGTCGTCGAAAGCAGTATTGGTCGCGTATCTTATGGTTTGGCTTCGGGATTACGTCTTTCCGGGCGGATCCGGCTCTATAGAGAGGGTGACCCGGCACTTAATCTTGCCAGCTGTGAAGTTGGTCTTTGGCCGGCGCTTGGCTCTACTCCCCGTAATGGTGTGTAACTTGCTGCGAGGTTTATGCGAGTTCGCGGGAAATGTGATTCATGACCGAGGTCGAAAAATAACTTCTCGCACGCTGAACTGCCGTTTCACTATCTGATGGGGTGGTTAATTTTACACCATCCCAATCTAATGAGTCCAGGTTCAGAAGAAGACTACAGGGCCGGAGATGCATTCCTCCGCCGTTTCCACCAGAGGAGTTGGTCGCACACTAGCGTTCCTGTTTGTAGAAGGGTTTTATCCCATCTTCAGGGATGGGATATCACCAAAGTTGGTCCAATCTTCTTGGGTTTTGAGGCCAACGAAGACTTAAGGGAATCAGGTGAAGATGCCACCGCTCTGCCTCCATGGGGATTCCGCTGGTTGTAAATTATTCGGCCATCCCATCTGGTTTACCGAAACATGAATCAGTGCTTCATGGAACCGTATTTACCGAGCCGCTTTGTACGACAATTCGGTTATGCGCAGCTGATGTTGGACAATCCCAGTATCACCCTGGGGTATGCTGGAAGTTTGTTGGATGGCGCACGAGCTTGGCATTACTATAATACTGGATGTACTGGAGCTCGCTTTATGATGCCCGTCCAGGATCCGCGGTCGCCCATTCTTTACTCGGCCGCCAAGTTTTACTGTGTTATGGCTGCCGCGCCTTCCGGGTATGATAGGGAGACAAGTCTCATTGCAGGCACCCCGTTAGCGGTGACCGGACATGTATCGGCTAGGGCTCGATTGCACCGTCCACGAGAGGTGGGTCATCAAGGTGCCCCGGCCGCATCCCCAGGGGGTCAGGCCAAACCTTCGGTTGATCAACCGAAACGACGTACAGATGCAGGGGCTGGGTCTCCTGCGTCAAAGAAGCTAAAGAAGACATCGTCACCGACGGTGTCATCGGATTCAGCATCTGCAGAGGTAAGGATGTCCCACATAGTCTGGTTTGGGTTCAACATTTCTTGTAATCAATGCTTCCCCTTTTTATAGGAGCCGCTAAAAAGAAGGCCTCGTACTCCAAAATCTGGTGGGAGCAGGCCAAAAGAGATGGCGAGCTCGTCTGAAGTCCGCATCCCGCCGACTATGATGTCTCCTATGAAGGAGAATCCGGAGGATGTTGTTGTCGTGGAGATTCCAGCGTCCCTAGATTATGTCAGAAGGGAAGCTGAGGATGCAGCAACTTCCGAGATGACAAAGACCGCGGCGGGGGCCTTGGATGCCGAGGGTCCAGCAGACACGAGGCTTCCCGGTGATGACGTGAGGTGGAGTTCGTCGTCTTCAGATGACGTCGTTCCAGGGTTGCAAGAGTCTGTTGCGGGGGCAACAGAGATAGTTGGAACAGAGGAAAGGGTTGATTTCCCTCCTTGTTATGATAAGGGGAGGTCGGCTGCATCATTGCCGAACCCTACCCTAGACTCAGCTGCAGAAGCTGAGGTGGCTACCAATCAGGAGGTAGCGACAGCTCCTAGCCCTGTAGAGGGATTTGATGAAGCGACTCGTCTGGCGGTCCTGCCTTCAGGGACGAGTCAGGAGGCAAGTATTGATCTCTCCGTTCTGCCAGGGGAAGTATTGGCTGCTGACAGCATGTTGGGGATTAGAAAGGTGGCCACTGACGTCGGTAGTACTTCCGAGTTTGGGAAGGGTAAGGGTGTGATGGAACCCTCTATTGCCTCTTCCACTTGGGGTACTATCTTGACGCCTGTCCTGGCTTCTTCTGTTCCCTTGGCTCTTCGGGCTAGTAGTCAGGCCCCTGTTGATGAAGAGCCTATTGATACCGAGGTTCCAGCCTCGCAGGTTGAGGTCGGCGGGTCTTCTTCCGGTCCACCGACTGGAGTAGCTCCTCCAACCCCTGCTATGACGTCGCAGGTGCTGGCAGACGCAGATGAATATGTGAAATTCATCGTCGAGGCAGTGTACAAAATGCTACAGAGGGGGGTGTCGGCAGTGATGGATGCCAAGGGGAGCTTTGCGACAGCAAGAACTCTGGCACTGCCTCATATCAACTTGATCCGTATTCACCAGGGCCACGATCATATGGCCGTCATTCTGGAAGCCACGGTGGCTGAGTTGGACCAACAGCTTTTCGAATTAGAGCGCATCCAGCGAAATGACCTCTCCATCCTGATAGATGCGGAGAAGGAGAAGCTGTTCGCCGAGACTGAGTCTTCCTACTAGGCCACTTTGAGTGTCTGGGAACGCGAAGTGGCTGAGACTGAAGCTGCAGTGGAGCAATTATCTCAGTCTACGTGGGAGACAGTGGAGACGCGAGCTGCGTTGGACGCTAATATTGCGGAGATTGACGCCCAGATCCGCCGTCTTGAGGACCAGCGGGCCCGACTCCTATTGGACGTCGAACGTGTCCAGGCTGAACACGTAGCATTCAAGAAGGAGGAAGCATCTTTCACTCACCGAGCTCTTACCCTGGCTCAGCAGAGACAACAGCTTGATGAGAAGCACGAGAATAAAACTTCTGCTGAGGCTGTTGAAGCGATGCGTCAAGAAACTGAACGTCGAGTCTTGGCGACTGTGGAGACTCGGGCGGCAGACTTGAAACGCCGAATTGCAGAGCTTTTCGCCAACCCTGGAGATTAGGGCTTGTAGTCTCTGTTTTTTTGGATTTTTGCAACTCTTGCTGGGGATAGTGTAATCCTTTACTCTCTTTTTTCAAAAATAAAGAAGTACACCATTTTCTGTGATGTGTTCATTTTTGCTTGTCATGAACTTTGATGATTTGTATGGACCTATTATCTTTTGCGTACCTTAGTTTTAGGTACAGATAATAAGTTTGAAAGAATCAATATATTTGCTCAGAGGTAATGTGGACGTGGCAAATATGGGATTCAAATGATAGAATCTTCCTACTCAGAAGTGTTATGGACGTGGTAGAAATGACTCTGGAGGATACATGGAACTACTCAGAGGTAATATGGACGTGGAAGTTCTGCGATCAATGTACGGCAACGCGGGGGTTGTCTGTACGGGATGTTTACTCAGAGGTAATGTGGACGTGGTGAACATGGTGGGTAGCGTAGTCTTATGGGATGTAAGATTCTGCTTTGTAGAGTATAGGGGGACAACTCAGAGGTGATGTGGATGTGGTTGTCCTTCTACTGGAGGATGCTACGGAACAACTGGGTTCCAGAAGCGTATGATTTTGTGGAAGGGAATTGTCTGTGAGCCCTGATGATTGGGTCCACAGATCCCCTAGTGGAAGCACATGTCTGAAAGATGTCAAGAGTAGTACTTCTTTAGGAACTTGCCATTGATGGGCATCATGAACAAGTCTCCATTGGGTTTGGCGAGACGGTAAGCACCGTTTGAGTATACCGTCTCGATGATGAAAGGTCCTTCCCATTTGGGCTCAAACTTTTCTGGTGTTTTGTGAGTCAACACCATCGGCCTCCTGACTGCCAGAACCAGGTCGCCTACTTGAAAAGTCCTCTGCTTGACCTTCTTGTTGAAAGCCTGTGATATACGGGCTTGGTAGAGTTCGATGTGCTGTTGAGCTAGGAGACGCTTTTCATCAAGTACCTCCAGTTCCCGCAGACGACGATGTTGATTGTCCTCTTCTGTGAGTTGGTTTATGATTGCTACACTGAGTATGGTTATCTGAATCTCGAGAGACAGTACCGCTTTGCTCCCGTAGACCACGAAGAATGGTGTGTTGCCTGTCGGGGTCCGTACCGTTGTGCGGTAGGCCTAAAGGCATTCGCCGAGCTTTTTGTCCCAGTCGTATTTGTTGGAGGACACGACCTTTTTGAGTAGCCTACGATAGTCTTGTTAAACGCCTCTGCTAATCCGTTTGCTGCGGGATTGTAGGCGGTCGATGCCACTTTTGAATGCGATTCTTGTCACAGAATCGGCTGAAAATATGGCTGATGAACTGAGGACCATTATCGTGGATGATCCTCCGGGGTACCCCGAAATGGTAAACAACGTGGTGCTTGATGAAGCTGATCATCCTGGAGCTTTTCATTTCTGCCAGACGAATAGCTTCTACCCATTTGGAGAAGTAGTCAGTGATTGCTAGGATGAAGCGGTATCCTCTCGATGAAAAAGGAGTGATCGGTCCCACAATGTCCATTCCCCAAGCTTCAAAGGGCCAGGAGGCGACTGTAGGATGTAGTGGTTCTGACGGTGTATGGATGAAGTCTGCGTGAAGCTGGCACGCATGGCACTTCTTAGCATAGTCGACAGCGTCAGCAGCCATAGTTGGCCAGTAGTAGTCCATACGTCGTAATCGGTCTTACAACTTAGGGCCAGGTTGATGGGCCCCGCAGGTTCCATCATGAGCTTCTCGAAGGGCTTCGACTACTTTTTCGTTGGACAAACATCGAAGGAGAAGTCCATCGTAGGAGCGTCGGTACAGCATTTTAGTGGCTGTATCGTAGTAGAATCGAAGAGAGCGTCTCCTGACTGAGACGGCTTCTTTCAGGTCCTCTAGAAGAATTCCGTAGACAGCGAAGTCGATGAACGGGAATCTCCAATCTCGGACGTTAACACCGGCACCCGTTGACATGGCGTGGGCCACTTGTGAGCGCAGGTTGTTTTTAGGGCAGACCAAGTCTCGGCCCACTACCGTAACGTAGTGTTGAGTCCCGAAGGGTGCCGCTAAGGAGGCTGCGAGGCCAGCCAGAGCATCAGCCTCCAGATATTGTAGGCGAGGTACATGTTCGATGAAGAACCCGGTGAAGGTTGAAACGATGTTTAATGCAACTTCATGGTAAGGGATCAGGTCTTCATGACGAACCTCGTATTGACCTCTGATCTGGTTTACGACGAGTTTTGAGTCACCGTAGGCTTCCAGATGATTCACCCCCAGCTGTTGCGCTAGCTGGAGTCCCATAATGAGCGCATTGTACTCGACAACGTTATTGGAGCACGGCTTCGAAAGAGAGTAAGCACGCTGGATGACCAGTTGATCGGGGGAGACTAATACCACCCCTACTCCTGCGATGATTTGGCCTTTGGGGCCTGTTCTTGAAGCACCATCGAAAAACATCCGCCAGACGGAGCCTTTTTCGGTGACGTTTGATTCTTGGATCTCATTCGGGATGTCTTCATAGAGTCTTAAGGACTCTGGGATGGGGTGTGCAGCTAAAAAGTCGGCCAGAGCTTGACCCTTAACAGCTTTTTGGGGAACGAACACCATGTTGTATGGCGTTAGCAAGATCGCCTATGTGGCCAGCCGGGAGTTGAATGATCCTGGCTTCGTCATGAAGACCCTGAGCGGATTGACTCGGGAAATAACATGAATTGTCTGCCCCGAGACATAATGTCGAGTCTTTTGGATGGCAAATACCAAAGCCAAGCACTCTTTCTCAACGGGGTTGTACCGATGTTCGGCCCCGATCAGAGTTCGGCTAAGGTAGTAGATTGCTTGCTCATAGCCTATATCGCTGTTCTGAGCTAGCAGAGCGTCGAGGGAGTGATCCATGGCTCGGATGTAGAAGAGAAACGGTCTGCCGGTGACGGGTGCTACCAGGACTGGTAGGCTCGTCAGGTAGGCTTTGATGTCGTCGAAAGCCTTTTGGCATTCCTCTGTCCAGACGTAAGAGACTCCCTTCTTCATGAACTGGGTGAAGGGTTGACATTTGCCGGAAAGGTTTGCTATGAACCTCCGGATGTATGCCAGACGTCCCTGTAGGCCTCGAAGTTCTTGAAGGTTCTTCGGAGGGTCCATATCAAGGATGGCTTTGGTCTTCTCGGGATCGACATGAATGCCTTTCGCCGTGATGATGAAGCCCAAGAACTTTCCGCTAAAAACCCCAAGGGAGGATTTAGCGGGGTTCATCTTGAGTTGATGCGCCCGCATGAGATCGAAGACTGTCTTGAGGTCTTACAGGTGATCTCCTTTGAGACGTCTCTTGACTGCGATGTCGTCAACATAGCAATCGACTGTCTTGCGAAGGTGTTGACAGAAAATGGTGCTCATAGCTCTTTGATATGTCGTACCAGCGTTCTTCAAGCCGAAGGGCATCACTGTGTAGCAGAAAACGCCCTTTGGAGTCCTGAATGACGTGTTTTTTGCGTCGTCAGGGAATATCTTGATCTGGTTGTAGCCCGAATACCCGTCCATGAAAGACATGCGCTCGAAGCCACATGTGTTGTCGATCATCACGTCGGTGATTGGAAGCGAAAATTCGTCTTTCGGGCAAGCAGAGTTGAGGTCCCTAAAGTCGATACAAACTCGTATCTTCCCATTCTTCTTGGTGACAGGGACAACGTTGGCTATCCAATCTGGGTGTTGCTCTTCACGGATGAAGCCATTGGTCAAGAGCTTGTCCACCTCCTGATCGATGGCGTTCATGATGTCCGGACGGAAGCGCCGCTGTTGTTGTTTGATAGGCTTGGCATCAGGCAAGATGTTCAACCTATGTATCGCAATCTGGGGATCAAGTCCTGACATATCTTGGTAGCTCCAGGCAAAGACGTCGATATATTCTTTAGCCAGCTGGATTAAAGATTCTCGATCTTCTCCTTTTAGGCTTTTGCTGATGAAGATGGGTTTGGAAGAAGATCTATCCCCAAGGTCGATCTGCTCGACTTCATCCTCGGTGGGAGGTTCACGTAGTTCAAAACGAGACTCCTATTGTTGTCCTAGGCATTGAGCCCAGGGTTCTTCTTCGAAGAATTTTGGCGCTTGGTCTTCGCCTTCTTCTTCTTGAGATTGTGCAGATGTCATGTTGGCTGACAGCACTCTCTTGAAGACAGATCCGATACTGGTATCGGAATCCCACGTTGATGCCTCAGACGAGTGAGAATGTTCTACTTCTTCTACGTCTGAACTCTCTGGTGTTGACGGTGGCATAACATAGCCTACCCTCCGTCGAGTTCTATTGTAGTAGTCCTGTGGCTTTCCTTTAGGTGTTGGAAGCCGGAGAGGGAGACGTCGACCATTGCCGTAGTTCAGGCCTTTGTCGCTTTTCAGGTCGTAACCCATCTTTTGGATGAGGTACTTTGTCCTGTCCGCGTACCGATAGAGTTGCATTCTGCCGACATCTGGTTCTGGCTCGAGTGGCGGGAGGTCTTGATGATGGTCAACCTTGTCGAAGATGATGGATTCTTCATCTCGACTCCGTGGTGGGACTATGTAACAGACCCCTTGGGACGGGACTACTCGATTTACATGA